>JAZHYW010015879.1:0-152708 GCA_037355805.1 Ixodes ricinus
GATCGTAGTTTTTCTTATTTTCCCAGGGCGTATTTACTCAACTTAGATATCTGCCTCATGGGAAGAGAACTTTCTTTCCTGGCACGATTGTTAGTTTAATGTGGCCGAAGCCGCGATTCGCGAGATATGGTTTGCGTGGTTAGCTGCGCGTTAGTGGGTTCCAAAAACAAGAAAATTACAAAATTACGGGTGTAAGTAGGTTAAAGCATAGCCTCCTTTATACGGAGAAATCCTGGCACGTCGCGAAAAAAGTGGCCGCCGAAAGTAGGAGAGGAGGGGCGGGGAATCGGGAGCGGAGGGAAGCTAGACTGCTAGCGCCACACAAGCGCGAGCGGCCAAACACAAAAACAGTCTTTTTTTTTCCTCTTTTTTTTTCGGAATCGCGGAGAAAAGAAAGTCAACGTCAACCCTTCCCCTTCGCCGTCCCTGCGTCCGCATCTCCGCAGCGGTCCCGGTCGTCGCTTTCGTTTGCGTTGGAGGTTGTGCGACGAACTGCCCGGAAAGGTCGGTATCTGGTGCTCGGAGTTTTCGGCGATTCATGCGCCATATACTTCGTTTCACCTTAGGTTTGAACGAAGTCAAAGATATACTTCGTTTGATCTTACGTGCGAACGAAGGCAGTGCTAGGCGTGCGAGCCGAGCACTCATACGTTCGCTGCTTTGCACGCGCGCTTATCCAGTTAATGCATTTTCTCGGGCTATCCTTGGCTATCCTCTCATGCTTATAGCTTCGCCTTCGCTCCCACATAGGACTTAACGAATATAGAAGTACGAGATCGACGCTTTGTGCATTGCTGCTTTGCTCGAGCGTGTGTGCGATGCAGTAACGCAAAAAGCGTTGGGCTCGCGCTTCTAGCTTTGGTTTAGCTCGCACATGAGGTGAAATCAAGTCACTTACTCAACGGAGGCTCGAGCGGTAGCAGCGTCCACAATAAACATTTTTACTACTACTTTACGAACTGTTTACATTCTTGCGCCTGTAGTCCAGTTGAAGCTCATACACGCGACGTTCAAAATGTGGCTAATCGGACACTCCCACTGAAATGACGGTCGTCGGCAGCTGGGCGTCGAAACTACTCAGTCAAAACTGTTTGGTCCATCCGCGGGACGACACGATGGTCCGACGACGGCGCACTCCGCTGTCACACCGACAACTCTGCCGACGCCGCCGGAATCGTGCATTGTTGCCAGCGCCCTTTCGAATCGCCGCCGTCGCCGCAGCCGTTTCTCCCGGAGTACGAAAACGACGGTGACGAAAACACAAAAACAAACGTGGTTCGGGGAGCGGCCGCTCATGACCCAAGCGCTCGCAGTCTATCTCTGCCCTTTCTGCTCTGCGCTACCATATTGGTCACCGCTTCGCGCGCTCCTCCTCTCCTTTTTTCTGCGGCCGCGCGCCCTATGGCTCCGCCGTCGATGTGCCAGGCTTTCTCCGTATAGAGGAGGCTATGGTTAAAGACATATTTATTCTCGTATCGAACTAATGCAAAAATGTTGGCGGATCGTCGTGCACAGCGGCAAAGTGGCCGACATCGGCGCACGCGAAGCACTTGTTTTTACGCGCGTATATCTTAGTGACCGGCTTCTGACACATGGCCGTACATTACTCTCTTGATTAGGTTTCAACGTTATAACTCACGAATGTCCAATAAAGCAAGAGGGTGGCGCCGACATCTCGCAATGTGTAGATGTTCAAAATTTACGCGTTCTATAAAGCCCGATCGTAACATTCCGGGGTGAAATTCTCTTTTCAGCGCCTACTATTGTTTACCGGGTGTACGTACCCAAATAGATAAAATTATAATCGCTGAAGTAGTGAAATAGTTTGCATTTCGTACGCGGTTTGTGTGCATCGACACCTAGCGTAGGTCATCTTTATTCTACTCCTTCAAACTGCAATGGCTGACTGTGGGTGAGGCTAGAACATGACCGTACTTGCTTCACGCATAAGGTAATGGTTGATATCAATCTACTCTACGTTTGGAACGACACCGAGCTGCAAGTTCTCTCTGCCGGCACCCCGAACACGCGTGTGAGTCTCATTGCCACTACGATGTTTCTCGAGGGTACGTGTCTTCGGGAGCCCTTCTCGCGCATCATCGTTCAGTTTGACCGTACAACACTGACCGGGCCTATCGGCTGTGAGTACACCAGCGAAAAAAACAATAGTACACGAAACATCGCTGTGAGTAAACCACATGATACACTCCAACGGCAGGCAGAAATGTTCCTCCTCAATGAAGTGCCCACACTAAATGCTCAGCGAACATTATAATCAACTGTGGCAGATAACGCATCTGAACTGAATCAAGACGTCGTATGAACACTTCCGAAAGCTCAAGCTTGAAAATAAATAATACTTACATTTAAGTGTATGAAGACAGATCACATACTTTTGAGAAAAACAATTTTAGACTAACGAATGTGTTTTTTCTAGTGCAACATTCATGGGAACGGACGTAATTGCATGCACATTTAGACATCCGGTTTAAAATTAGCCTAAATTAAAATGAAACAAAAGTTTTTTTTTATATTTAGAACAGGTTCACTGATACGTGGGTTTAAAATACCAGTACTTCAGTATATAGTTCTGCAGGAAATTTAAGCCATCATTCTTGGATAATTAAGTAGAGTGCATATGCTTGTGTATATTAATATTTTGAATAATGTTCCTTTAATATTATTCCGAACTATTTTAGTACAAACGCTTCTATTATATGGTCAGTTTAGCTTTTTGTAGAGGAAAATAACCCTTTTTATCCCTGTAATGTGTATGTTTCACAGACAGTAAGGGGTTACTATGTGCGAAACTACTTGAGTGTTTTCTTATGGGCAGATGTCTTATTTTGTATTATTAATACACTCTAACGCTATTACTGTACGTATTTAGCGCACCAACCGTTTTTTTTACGCGACTAACGGCCAAATTAGCATTTTGCTTTTACTTCGCTGGAACCCAGTTTTTAATACGACGTCTTCCGATATTCTCTATATTACCGTACAAGATGGAACGGTCAGTCGAATATTTACTATAATGTTGCAGGAAAGGGGGGACGAGGACAGATTACAACAAAAATGTCATGCACCAAGTAGAAAACGACTACCCAATTTTGATGTTGTTTGTCTACTGTTTTGTTATAACCATTCGAATGTTTGCTTAGGTGTGATGACTGGTTTCTTAGTGCGAAGCCGAATGTAATGGAGTCAGCGACAGGGAGACATAATAACAATGCCGCCCTCACAGAAGGAATAGACATAAAATTATGTACTGCGGGGATCTGTTCCACTTCTCGCCTGCAAGAAAAACACGCAAGGCAGGACACAGCAAAAACACACCTTTATCAGGTACAGGCCAGGCTTCGAGTTCCTGCCACCAAGGCCCTCGTGAGCCACGCACGCGATCGTTCCAGAGCTCGCGCCCCGTGCCTGTGGCACGCTCCTGTGGGTCACCGCGGCGCGTAACTACACACCCCGCTTGTCGCTTGCCACACATCCCCCCCCGCCTCCGGCGTTATACTTCGTTCCAGCTTGGGTTCAGACGCAGCCGATGCTACAAGCACGAGCGTGTGGCCCTGAACAGTGCCTGTACTGCACGAGCGCGCGTGCTTGGCAGGGACGCTGGAAGCCCGGAGCTCGCGCTTGTATCATCGGCTGCGTCTGGACCCAAGCTGGAACGAAGTATTGGAACTGTTCTCAAAGTTGCTCGTCGTCATCAATGTTTATTGCGACCTCCGCAGCATCTGCTGGCGACGGGTCTGCGTGGCATTGGGGTGCGGAGGAGAGCAGGACGTAGCCTCCTGATAACTGCGATGGCGCGTGCAAGGTCCTCCTCCCTCATCCTTTCGAGATGTAAGATGACTGCTCTTGCAGCGGCTGCTGACTCCCGTGAGCGATGAAGTGTCCCAGCTCTGTGGGTACGGCGGTGGATTTCTGGTGCCTCGCAGAGCGGGCACAGGAGGCGGCACTCGTCCTCCGTGTAACTTTGTGTTGGGTTCGCCGGGCGGTGGTGTGTTCATCATGAAGCCTCTGAAAGCTTCGGGCACTTGGGCGTTCACGTCAACTGTTAAGGGGCGCGGCTAGTCGTGCCAAGCGAGGCTCGACGACCAGGCCACTGGGTGTCCCTGGTTGTCAAGGTTGCCCCAGGTGGCCGTAGAGCGCCGGTGCTATCGTGTGGATTCCCGGTGGTGGTGGTGGTTGTTCGGGTTGTCTGTTCCCCTCGGCTTGCAGAATTGTCTGGGTCGCCAGTGCCGGGGTGGTGATGGGGACCGTCTGGCAGCCTGATTGCCTCGCGCCATGCTTGGAAACCAATAATAAAAAACAGGATGTCAGTAATGTGCATTACAAAAAAAGCAAACGTCTTCTACGTAAACGCAGCGACAGGTGAGCTAAGCTTGTGAAAACCATCAAATTTATACCACTCAAAATCACGCGCAATCAATAAAATAGGCGGTAAAATGCTGGTTCTCGGCTAAACCCATGGCAATCTTCTTTTCGTAATCTTCGTCTTCGTCACCGACGTTGAAGTCTTCGAGGGTACAGGCGGTAAACCAAGTACCAGCCAGATCGGCAACACTTCCGACGTGCGAGTGGAGTTCATCAGCTGAATCTTAATACCGCTTGAGGTCGGTGACATGAACAAGTCCCATGAGTGTACCAGACTCACAGTCAACGAGCGTGTACGTGAGACGTGAAGCTTTCTCACGTACTCTATATAGACCGTCCAAGCTGTCAGCCAGGGATGCCGTGAAACCTCTGGCGGCGTTACTAAGTGGGGAGTGTCCAGCGCAGCACCTAGTCTTCAACGTGGAATTGCACGTCCCGTTGAGCTCGGTTGTACTGCTCAGCCTGTTGCACTCGGGCGACGTCCAAGCTCTCTCGGGCATCACGAACGACGTCCCTGAGTCTCCGTCGTAGATTCCCTGCAAACTGGCCAAAGGAGCGAGCAGCACCCGAATCGTCGGTAGAGTAACTATTTTCGAGCCGGAAAGTCAGCTCCTTGCCAAAATTAAGGCGCGCGGGTGTGAAACTGGTAGATCGGTTGAACGTGGTTTGGGTTGCGAACGCGAGTTCTGGAAGCTTCGCATCCCAATCATGGTGGCGCTCGGTAGGAGCGATCAACATCGACTTCAAATTTCGGTTTACCCGTTCGGTAATATTTGCCTGCGGGTGGTAGGGGGATGTCCGTGTGTGTTGGATTTCCAGGGCAGCATAAGTGTCTGTTAATACTTTGCTAGTAAAATACGTAGCATTGTCGCTGAATAATCTGGTAGGAAACCCGAATCTCGTAAATGTCTCCATCATGTAAGACCAGACATTCTGAGACGTCAGCGAACGCAACGGAGATAACTCAACCCACTTGCAGTGATCCGTGACAACAAACAGGTACTGGTTGCCACGAGGGATGGGTGGAAAAGGGCCCATGACATTGACTTCTGGACGCATTCCCATGCAGATCGACTCACAACTGGCTGCATCAGACCACGGGGCTCACCTCCACGCGGTTTGGCTTTCTGACAAACCGGGCATGACCAAGCATACCTCAACACGTCTTGACGAATGCCTGGCCAAGTAACACTGCGGCTTAACTTCTCAAAAGTCTTATAGCCACTACTGTGACCGGACAGAGCGGAGTCGTAATGAGGCCTTATTAAAAAAATTAAAGCCGTTTACAACTCCCTGTAACGCCGAACTAGAGCGCAGCTCTTGAGGAGGAGGAGGGAAGGGTACTGAGGGGATGGTAAACTCCTCCTCCCTCCTCCTCAACTCCTCATCCTACCAAATACCCCTCCGCCCATCCTCATCCTCCCTCCTCCCCTTCGTCCTCCCCTTCCTCCTCCCCTTCCTTCTCCCCTCCCCCTCCTTCCTCCCCCTCTTCCTCCTTCACCTCCTCCTTCCTCCTACCCTTCCTTCTCCCTCCCCCTCCTCCTTCCTCCTCCCCTTCCTCCCCCTCCTCCTCCCCCTCCTCCTCCTTCCTCCTCCACCTCCCCTCCTCCTTACTTTTCCCCCTCCCCTCCTCCCTCCTTCTCCCCTCCTCCTCCCCTCCTCCTCTCCCTCCTCCTTTCCGCGCGGTGCATTATGGGATATTTCCCATGATGCACCGCGCGGTTACGCCGACGGCGACGGCGACGGCGACGCGCGACGGCGACGGCGACGGCGACGCCGCTCAAGCCGGAAACGGGCGCCTAAGAGCTGCGCTCTAAAACGTGCGAAGTCGGCGAGGTATCACGGCTCGGAATGGAGTATCTGTGGGGTCACCCTCCTCGCGGTCTTTCTGAGGTATATACCGGAGCAGCAGACCGTCTTCGGCGAGCAAGTACGAGTCGAAACTCATGTCAGCGTCTCTGTTGCCATGTCGGTCACGGGAAGACAACCAGTCTCAGCCCCTGCGACAAACCCTATCGTTCTGCTGTGCGGTACGAATCTCATCTCGGCTAATCAAAGTACCCCAGCTCGAGCCAGCATCTATCGCAGCCACAACATTGGCATCCTCGTGCACGTGCTCTTCGCCGAGTAGAGCGCGCGACAAAGCGTCTGCTACATTGTTTTGTGAGCCTGGCTTGTACACAATGGTGTAGTCATATTTTTGAAGCGTAAGTGCCCAGCGTGCTAATCGTCCTGTCGGATTTTCCAGCCGTTGAAGCCAGGACAAGGCGGCATTATCCGGCTGGATCACAAAGCGCGCGCCATCAAGATATATGTTGAATTTCTGCAGGGCGAATATGATGGCTAGGCACTAAAGCTCGCAAACGTTGTAATTCCGTTGAGCTGCTGTCAACGTATGGCCAGCAAACACTGCGGGTCGTAAGACACCATCAAAGTCTTGAAGCAACACAGCACCTAAACCGTAGCCGCTCGCATCGGTTTGCTGTACAAAAGGGCGGTTAAGGTCTGGGAGCTTCAAAAATGCTGTTTCAGCTATAGCTGTGGACAGTTGGCGGAAATAATTTTGCTGGGCCTCCGTCCAACGCCACTTGACGCCTTTGCGCAGCAGTTCGCTTAGAGGCCGCGTTATCTCTGCACAGTGGGGTATAAACAGGCGTTAAAATCCAACCATTCCCAGAAATCGCTGCAAACTCTTTGCATCATGGGGGAAGGGAACTGTGTTATGGCCTTCATTTGGTCCTCGTTATGGCGAAGCGCTCCATCATCGATTATGAAACTGAACAGGTTAACCTTAGATGTTGCCAGTTGCATTTTTCCTGGATGAACTGTCAAACCAGCGTTCCGGATGCGATCGAGAATAGTCCAAAAGGTGTACAAGATGTTCTTCAAACGAGCGTGAGAAGACTACTTCGTCATCCATGTATGCCATGGCATAGTTGTGCCGTGCATCTCCAAGCACGATGTCCATGAGCCGTTGAAAAGTGGCAGGAGAGTTGCTCAAGCCAAAAGACATGCGCACAAACTCGTACAATCCTCTGCAGCTTGTGAATGCTGTTTCCTCAATGTCAGCGGGTTCGACCTCTATCTGGAGGAAACCGCGGCTGCAGTCAAGAGTCCTGAAAAAGCTCGCATTTCCCAAATTGTAGATGATCGACTCAAGTGAGGGGTACGGGTACGCGTCACGAACGGTTACCGCATTCAAACGTCGATAGTCGACGCAAAGCCGAGGAGTTTCATCCTTCTTGGATACAAGGACAATCGGGAAGGCGCATGGGCTCTGCGACTCACGTGCGGAACTCGTGTTGATCATCTCTTGGAGCGCCTTGTCCAGCAGGGCTCGCTTGTGTACGCTGAACGGTCGAGGGTTGCAGCGTAGAGGACATGTATTCCCGGTGTCAATTGAATGCTTTAGGACAGCGGTTCTGCCGGGGTTATCCGTGAACATCGGGGAAAACTGCTCCATAAGTCTTTGAAGACGCACCTTTGCTGGTCCACTGCAGGACACTTTTGCAAAGAATCGCTTACCACACATGGGAGTCGAAAAGCAGGCGTTCTAACGCCAACGTTATCGACACTAACGATGCAATCGTCTCGTCTGGTGAACGGGATCAGTTTCGCGTTACTTCCTAACCGGCAGCCTTTGTTCGGAAAGACAAGAGCCAGGTTCTTCCCAAAAATGTAATCGCGTCCCAAAATAACCGGTACCGTGAGACCGGATAAGCAAACGAAATGCTGACGGCGTTTTTTCTCGTTGAACCCGATCTGTAACCTCATGGCTTGACTCGCGAGCCTTTCTGTTCCCGAAGCTAGCCGTAAGCGCGCGTTAATCTCGCGCAGGTTGGCTTTCTGCTCTTTGCAGCGTTCAATCAGGTAGTCCCCAATAAGCGACAGGCTCGCACAGGTATCAATCAGCGCTGCCACAGCTATTCCGAGCACTGTAACTGTGATACGAGGCTCAATTAGCTCAGGGTCAGGCTGGATTCGACATACCGGTGGTAGTGCTGCAGGGTTGTCCATGGTCACCGCAGCCGGCGGGCGCTCAGGGGTTAACGCCGTCGGCCGTGCTGGCTGTCCGAGACCACAGGGCGGTTGCCGAGCAAATCCAGGCAGCCTCGGCGGAAGTGACCATGCCGGCCGCAGCCAAAGCAGCGCACCGAAATGCGGCGGTCAGTGCCATGTATCTGGCTGCTTGGGGCTTGTCGTTGCGGCCTGTTGCTTCCCTCGTTGGGCCAGCGATCCGCGCCCCGGAGCGAATCACGGGGGTGTGACGTCAAACGGCTTTCTCCCTGCCGTGGTCGGGATCCAGCCGGCGCAGGCACTAGGCCGGGGGTCCAAGCCACCGGGTAGTGCTCTCGCGCGCTCCCGCTTTCCGAAGGCGTAGGGGTTCTGCGCGAGGGGCCGAAGGACCGCGCCGTACTCCTGGAGTAAGCGCTGAGTCGGACCTCTTCTGGGCCCGTTAGCTGACCAGGCACAGCACGGTTCGAGAGCTTCCTCGGGCGGCGGTGGCGGCCGGTACTGCAGCTCTGCCAGAAGCGCCTCTTGGATGCCGCGAGCGTCCCGGGCCAGGTGCTCAAGGGTTTTGTAGGTGCGGCCATGTAGGTAGGGTCGGAACCTTGGGTGGCTCTGCTGCACGACCCGAGCAACTCTGTCCGACTCCGGTGTCAATGGGCAGGCCCTATCAAAGAGCTCCTGCATCAGCGGGACCTATTCGACCAGGGTCTCGTCCGGGTGCTGGGTTCGGCGCTCCAGTTCTCGCTGGAATCGAGACTGGTACCCAGTCGGAAGGAATTCGTCGTGGAACCTCCGCCGAAAGTCTTCCCAGGTCAGGAACGGGGCCACGATGTGCCATCAGCGGGCTGCACTGGCCTGCAACATAACGATCCAAACTCACGCGAGGACGTATTCGTCAGAGGTGCCCGCAGCAACCGTGTAGGCCGCCAGCCTTGCGAGCTAGTCGACCACGGACGTCTCGTCGTCGTAGCCGGTGTAGGTTGGGACCGGCACCTGGGGACGTGGGCCACGACCTTGAAGTCCCGGGTCAGCCAGCAGCAGATGTTGTGCGACCGTGTCACATTGGTTGGCCACCCGAGCCATAAGGCCCTCCACGTCAGGCTCGTCTCCGCTCTCGGCTTGGTCAGCGGCGGCTCTGCGGCGGCTCATCGCGAAAGCAGCAGCGAAAACGAAAAAAAAACACAAAAACCGAACAAGACAGAACACAAAGGAACAGAAGAAGCACACTTAATATACACTATGCACAATAGAGACGACGGCCAAGCCGCGATGGCGAAGATAGCGTCCGGTGGCCGAAGCCTAGTCGAACGGCCAAGTAGGCCTAACGGACAGGGCAAAGTTAAAATGGGAAAAACCCGGCTAAAACGCCTAAAACGAGCTAAAAGGCCTGCGGTCCAATTCCACGGGAGCGCAGTAGGGCCCGCGTCGAGCGCCAAATCATACTATGGATAATCTGTCCCACTGCTCGCCCGCAAGAAAAACACGCAAGGCAGGACACAGCAAAAACACACCTTTACTAGGTACAGGCCCGGCTTCGAGTCTCTGCCGCCGAGGCCCTCGTGAGCCACGCTCGCGATCGTTCCAGAGCTCGCGTCCCGTGCCTGTGACACGCTCCCGTCGGTCACCGCAGCGCGTAACTACACGTCCCTCTTGTCGCTTGCCACAGTACGTAACCAATCTGCAATATTTGTTTTGTAACATGATCCTTTCTAGTGTTTATTAATGTTTCATAGATCTTCACTGAGTTCTCGAAAGCCGCAGTACGTACCATAGAATGTTGGGTTTCTCAGTTATGCATGGTTGTGATAGGGTAACGTTTTTGAAGCACAAGCAACAGGAGATGAGGGGTAGACAGTGGAAGTGCCGTTTGTCTTTGTATATATGCGTCGTCTCTCGCGTCATAGCCCACAAGATAGGAGAAGGACTAAACAAATGAGGTGACGAAGAAATTGTGTCTCTTCCTTTATACTGAGCCTTCAAAAATTGAAAGGATGTATTGCGACAGCACACATTATTTCATGTTTAATAGCACAGCACAGCCACGTCTCGTTGTTATGAACGCCTCCGTTTGTCATATACAGGGTTAATTTAATTTCCTTCTGAAGTGGGTGAAAGAGCACAAAGAAATTGTAAAATCCGGCAGGCCTCTGGACGATCTTTGACACTTTTTACAATTATTTGACACTCCAGTGGCTAGCCAGAAAAAAGGCCAAAATTTGGTGTGCCCTGGTATCGCCCAACTAGAGCTATAGTTTGGCAACCTAGTTTGACAGTGACAAGCGCCATGGAGCAAAACCTAACTGAGCCCAATTTGGCCCTTACGTTTGCCAAACTTCCGAAGCTAAATGATTTATAGCGTAATCTTTTTGCAAGAAGTGCCAACGCAAAACCGTTTGCCAAGCGAAACCTTTGGTCAGCGGAAATTTAATATCTCGAACGTTCCAATGAACAACTTTTAAAAGAAGCAAGCATTTGGGTATTAGATATACCAGCTATATAATTCATGAAGGTATTCTTAGCAAGAACTTTATTTAAAATCTCGCCAAATGACGAGCCTCACTGTTTTCACTTAAGCATAATATCGGCGCTTGCGTATGGGCGTCATCCTCGAAGTATCATCCTCAGGAAAATCATTATTCATGGTCACCACGGTTTTGTTGTTTTTCTTGTCGTTGTTGAAGTTGTTGCCGTAGTCGGTTGGGGAGGAAGATTAGCGCTGTAGTTCCCGCACCTCCCTCTTTTGCATATCTGTGAAAAATACAGTTCTAATTTAAGAACTCAGAATGTGGTTATTTAACACAAGTCGCGAATGCAGGTTTTATGGAAGAAAACTCATATACTGTAACAAATATTGGCTGACTAATGCTTAAAGGCATTGCTTAGCGACATAGCATCCCTAAAGCGTAAAGACAAAAATCAGAAGAGGAATGGTTAAATTATAACTCCGATGATAAAGTCGTAAAAGTTTAGATGGCGCGGCAGGCGAAACGTTAAGAGCCTCTGGAATGGTGTCTCTAATTAAACGATTTTTTACTCCAACCCAGCCTAGGAAGTACTACATTCAATACTATGTGTCGCCTAGTCCACTCATGAGCAACTCCGAGATCGCGTGGTTTATTGCTCTAGAGGATTTTGCAGGGGTGTATGCCGGGAAAATTATTCATTCGTAAAGCAATATACCACGTGGTTTCTAACTAGGTCATGATTTGCCCGAGCTGCACGTGGCATTGACTGTAGCCTATTGTAATGTAAGGGGATGTATACCAGCAAAGCGATGGTTTATAAATGTAAACTTCCTACAAACAGCATATAGAGCATTCCGAAGCAAATAAAATCACATTTCCTCCAAAAATGAAAAAAGCATATTGTAGTTGTGTTTTGATGTATTGATTGATCCGTTTTATGTAGGATTGTGGCCCTCCTAGAACGCGCCGCCGCGTTTTTACAATAGTCGCCTCGTCGTCCTCTCGTACCACTTCCTTGCGACGACAGGGACAGAGTGAGGTGACGGAGCGTCGTGAAAGGTGATTCATTCAGCACCGGATATTGACAGGCTTTTATATGTGCTAACCTCTACCCTTGTATGAATTTCTTTATTTTGTTTTTCCTATTACATAGTCCCGTTTTTTTTCTTTTTGATGGGTTTTCTTATATCTCGGCGTGATCAAACGAAAGGCAGAACTGCCGAAGCACAAAGGAAAAACTTGAAGGTGAACACTTCGGCACACATCTGCCTGGTTAGGTTAAACGCTGTAAATAAAGGGCAAACGCCAACCAATCACTAAAAGAACGTAGGGTCCCAATGTTTCGGTGCCGGGTCGGCACCTTCTTCAGGATGCCATTTAAAAAAGAAGCAGCTTCTTTCTTTTTCTTCTGCGGTGAATGTAGGGCAGTATTTTTGTTTTTTACGGTGGTTAGTTTTCAAACCAGGTGCGGTACCTTCGTTTTCTTCAGAGTTGGTTATTTACAAACGAGGATCAGCACCTTCGTTTTTCTTTATGCTAGGGGCCTGTTTCTTTGGTGGCTCTTCTAAGTGTCGTAGTCCACTGACGTCGGCCGAGGGCAAGGTGCCGGTGGATCTAATATTATTTCCTGGTGTGGTTTGTATGCTCCATGACTAAATAAAGAGCAGTTGGAACCAGTTAGTTTCTACATCCAGAATTCGCGTGTTTTCAAAGTCGATGCGGTGGTCATTGTCGTCGCAGTGTCCCGCAACAGCGCTACGCTCTCGGTCAAATTTGCGTATGTCATTCTTATGTTGGCGGACTTTTTCCTTGAGGTTTTTCGTTTCCCTGACGTATGAAGCGGAACCCTGAGCACAGAGAATTTGGTACACAACGCCTTGTGTTTTTTCTCTTGGTGGACGGTCTTTCGGACGAGGCATTAGGCGCCGAAGTGTCGAAAGAGGTTTGTGACCTAACTGAATACTTTCTTTGGCCAGCGTACGGGGCAGAGTTTCTTTAGTTCCTTTTAAGTTTTATATAAGGTACACAGACGCGGATAAAGGGAAAGCTACGTGCACAAACGACCAGTGTGTTTATACTTCATGAATCGTCATTTAGAAGTCATTTTCACTTTCTATTCGAGGCTCCTCTCAAAAGTCGGCACTAAAGGGTAATTGAAAAATAAACTAATAAAAAATTATAGCATATGTCAAACCAGGATTTGGCGACTCTGCCCAGGTAGCACAGAGCTCAGGGCGAAAATTTGGCATATCTCTGGGAGTTATGGGCCTTGAAAAACCCAAAGAAGCCAAAGTAGAGCCAAATTTGACCTTCTTGGGCAAGCGTCAGTATATTTTCACTCTTATTTACCAAAGAACTGCCAAAGTAAGGTTTCACTCCTGGTAGTTCGGTTGTTATTTGTCCTCTTTTGGCAAAAATCGCCAAGCGAGCCCCAGAGTTAGGCTTACTGCTTTGTAGTTCGGCTGTCATCCGGCATCTTTGGGCCCAAGTCACCAAACAAGTGCCAAAGTTATGCTTCGCTTCCTGATAGTTCGGCAGTCACCTGGCATCTACAGGCCACAGTCGCCAAACAAGTGGAAAAGTTATGCTTCGCTTCCTTATAGTTTGGCTGTCATCTGCCAGCTACAGGCCAAAGTCGCCAAACACACTTAAACCGTGCAGTGGATCCAAAACTGATGGGGAGAGAGCGTATGCCAACCTGTTCAAGATGAAGGAAAGGAGGAACGCGAAAGAAGTGCTGGGATTTCTCCGTTCCTCCTCTCCCCCGTAGCTTTGGCTGCACTGGATGTTTTCTTTTTTTATAAGTTGTTTTCGTTTTCTTTACAATACTATACACTGAGTCAAAATGCAGAAGGAGCTTAGCTGCATTGTTCTTGCCCCTTCGACCTCACCTTTTGTTAAGCCACCCCACCTGCTTTTGTGTCTTCGTATGGCTGTCGTCGAGCGCGGCGGCCGCTTTAAGCAAATCAGAAGGGTGAAGCGAAACGCGTGACCTCTATTCGTAGGACGCGTGGACAAAAACGCTTGGACGAAAATTTGTCACGTCACTCTCGCTGTCGCGCTGATGGGATCTCTGGAGCTGTTGTTTTCGCCGTTAGCCAACATATAGGAATAGGCGGTCAACGTAGGTATTCTTTCCGATATGTGGCCTTCAGCGCTTTCACTGCTTTGTAGCTTTAGCGCAATGCAGACGTGGATTTTCGTCGTAAACGGCCGGAATACGCCCTTGCCAATTTTTTCAGTAATGCCGATCTGTTTCGCCGGAGTCCGTGGAATTCTCTTGCTGGGTTTGTTGGACGCGCTTCTACTAAAGCAGATTTCGCCGATGACAAGACGTCAGTTGAATGTGCGCCACTTTCTTTCTCGAGTATGTTTTTGGGGTGCCCGAGCCGGATTATGCATCTATCAAGGATTACATAATACCGCTCTTTTATTAGTAAGTACACTGCAATCATGCTTCTGATAGTAGTCCTGCTTTCCTCTTAATCTCCGCGTTTTTTTTTTTGATGGTTTACATTTTTTATTTTTACTTGTCATAAAAAAGTGTTAATTCTATTTTATAATTTGCTTTTCGTTTCACAGGGAAGTATGATCTTTGTAAATATGTCGAGAATAAGCTGTGTGTAATGATAGTGGTTTAATAAACTTCTTGCAGCCTCCGTGTACGTGATTGATATGCGACAAATGATATCCAACGTCCTATGCAATACAGATTTGCACGACGTCCGGCGAATACAGAGCAGACGCATCGTAGAGTATTCGCACTATATTGCGCAAAAACTAGGCTGAGGCAAAACGACTGTACGAAAATACCTGCCGGATATCAAACGGTGGTGCAAAACTGGACCTTTGAGCGATTTTGGAACCGATTTTGGGCCAGTGCTTGCACTATACTCCCAAGCATCGCAGTGCTGCTTGGGAGCGGATATGATGATATCTGACCATTGTGTTTCCAAAGTTTATTTAATTTAATTTCCTTCTGAAGCAAGTGAAAGAGCACAAAGATATTGTCAAATCCGGTAGGCCTCTGGACGATCTTTGACACTTTTGACAATTATTTGACACTCCAATGGCTAGCCAGAGAAAAGTCAAAATTTGGTGTGCCCTAGTATCGCCCAACTAGGGATATAGTTTGGCAACGTAGTTTGGCAGTGACAAGCGCCATGGAGCAAAACCTAACTGAGCCCAATTTGGCCCTTACGTTTGCCAGACTTTCGCCCAAGCTGGGCACTTCTCTGGCGTGCTACTTTGGTGACCAGAAGGTCACCGTCAATTCTTGCAAGAGCATGATGGTCGAAAGGTGGTGCGTAATAAATGACAGCTTTAGTGTGAAAAAACAAGTGGTCTTATTCAACGTTGACTCGCGAATTCGATAGCTTGCCTTGATCCGCCTAGCAGAGTTGCGTTGACATCTGAGTAGCCTAAATAGTGTCAAATAAAGTGTTTTTCTATAGAAAAAAAAGCCATATGTATACATATGACCGATATTTCATAATTTCATAAATAGGACCAGGTTAGAAAATGAAAGTCAAGATGATTTAAATCCTGATTTAAATCAGGCTAGTATGACCATGATGATTTAAAACAACATCTTTTCTCGGGAATGATCCCGCAAAAAGTTTTTAGTTTTTGATTTTGCAATTTCTACCGGCATCTGTTTTGAACAGAAATAATAAAAAAACATTCATCAAGCTAAAACAATTTTTGTATTAATCTGGACACGAGCAGAAAGCAGTTTTTTTTTCTCTGAGGAAACCAGGGTATTGAGCTTTCCTTCTACCATTCACTTTGTTCGTCAGTTGTGTAATGTCAAGCAACACTTGACACTATAACAAGCAAACCAGAACTCGAAAAAAAACAAAAAAAAACTAAAGGAGTAATATCTTCTTGCGAGCAAGAGAGAATGCGAAAGAAAAACAAATGCAGCGTTTGGCTAACTAAAAAATCAAGCTGTTCTCGTTTTATTAGTTAAACAGAAAGTTGTTAATTAAAATGTACCATAAATATATAGTAATTTCTCTTCCTGTTTTTATAAACGATTGGGCCAATTGATGAATTAATCTTCCATGTTCAAAAACAGATGTAATGCTCCGTAATTACTATTTCCTAACTATATTGGCTTACATTAAATAAATCTGATTTAAATCAAACTATCTTGTCTAAATTTTAAAGAAATCTAATTTATTTGATTAAAAATATAACTTTTTCCACCTTGCGTGGAACCCATATTTATTTATTCAGTCCGTTGGCCCAATGGCCGTTACAGTCATCAGTGAAATACACAATATTTTAAAACAGTTACACGAATGATACGCACAAGAATGTATTAGACGCAGGTACATTAAAGAGTATATGGATATTGGCGAAATCCCTCTTTAATAGTCCCACTGAGTCAATAAAATGTATGTATGTATATATGTATAGAAAACGAACTGAATTATACATTGTTCAGCAAGGCCTCTCAGGCTGCCTTCAAAAGCTTCAGCGGAGTCACATTCAAATGCATCTTGCGGTAGGTTGTTCCACTAGGCTATGATCTTCGCAAAAACAAAATACTTAAAAAGTTCAATCCTGACTTTCATCGGCTTCAGCGTTTCAGTATGGCTGCCCTGAATTCCTCACGTACAGCGAGACTTCAAATATCGCAGCGAACCTATGTTGAACCTATTTTTGCACCAAATAAAGCAGTTTTAATATGTACCCTCTTCGATGGCCTCCCAGCGGGGGAAAGTTGATTTGGGTGAGCATCGTGCTGATGGACTTAATCCCACGGTAAATGGATGTGGCAAGTCTGAATGTGATGAATCCTTCCAACATTTTCTCATTTTTCATTCTGTTTTTTATGGCTACTTTACTCTGTGCTGCAGACTTGTGCGTAGTTGAGCTATTGAGCTCAAGTTTCTGTAGTTTAACTACCTTTCTGAGTAGTTTAGTAACTTTCAATTGCATTTTTATTGCGGTCACTAGTAGTATACTTTAATTACTTTTTTGAGTAACGTCTACTCAAGTTATAAATTACTTTCGAATTTTTTTGGTTGTTTTGCCTATAAACAAACATTCCTGCATAAAGGAGATAAGATGTTAGAAGATTATATGATATTTGCAAAAAGGAGGAAGCATGTGGCGTAAGAAGGGGGGGGTGAAAATGATTTGGAGAGTCTGAAACCCCCAAAACTTTTCACAACCCCCCCCCCCTCCCTCACTGCAACAACACTGCTGCGAGGCGCGGGGAGCGAACAGACACGACGCAAGAAAGGTCGAGTAGCTGCGGAATTAGAGCTGAAGATTGGCGTTTCTCTGTGTCGCGAATGTCAAGGAGATTTGACCCATTTGAAGAAAGGGCTGGTCCCCGCTTTTCCCCAACGTAGAAACTCTCGCCTTCTACAGGAGGTGCACACACTGCATCCTCACTCAAAGGAGGGCAACCAAATGCAGCACCTGCTCTGAAACTCCCCTGGTCCTGCCGTAGTTTGTGCTGTACTCGAAGAATCGCGTGCTAAAGGGCAACGCAAAGATTACCTTTTTGCGTTGCCTTTCCCCCCAAAACTCAAAATATGCAAATCTTCAAAGATTCAAATATCGTTCAAGAAACCTGTAGTAATTCCCCCAACGTTTTTTATATAGAAATATTAAGCAAGCAGTGTTGGGAAGTACTCTATGTACATGGTACTTAAAGTACTACTGCTTAGGAAAATTGTACTTTACTTCAAGTATATTCTCTGAACACGTTCTTGTATTTTCTGAAAAAACTATAACTCCCAACCTCAGTGAACATTCCCCGAATCTAAAAACAAAAAAGTGGCGGTATTGTCGTGTGACAACGCGTTCTTTCGAGACGTCATCTGGTCATTTCTTTGAGTGAAGTAATGGCGGCTGTCAGACCGATGGAAATAAGTGCCTTATCAGTGGATTGTGTCAAGTAACTCGTCAGCGAAAGTAAAACAACTAATCTGCTGTGACTTGACCTTATACAATATTTGCTGCCATTTCCGTAAAAAACTGATGCACCTCCGATTATCCATGGAGCAATGCATACCAGTTAAACAAAAACACTGTATAGGGAATCAAATGGCATCATGAAAGATTGTGTTAAAAGTGCTTATTCTTAACCTTGAAATATATTGTATTGATATACGTTACTTCAAGTACATTGCACCCGGTGAACTTACTACTTTACTTGAAGTACATAACCTTTCAATTACTCTGTACTTGAAGGAGGCAACTTCAAAAACTTTTTAGATGGACTTTACCCAATACTGTAAACAAGCAAACACTGTCTGAAAAATCAAGCTCAGACAGTGATAAACCTCGAAGTAGAAATGACACATTCGCAGTACATCATTGACCAAAGAAACAAGAAAGTACAAAACAGTTAGACACGCCGAAGCAGAACCAACTACTAAAGCAATTCTGAGAAAAAAAACAAAAAAAAAACAAGCCGATTTATATTTGGCTGGCACAATTTCGCTAACGGATCAAAACCTCTGTACTTTCTTTTTACCATAAAAAACTGATAAAAGGAACTTCAAAAGCAACTTTAAAAGTAATTCGCTGCTTTTTTACGGCAATTGGTATTTTTTCAATTATATTCTCTTTGAGTAATTTCTACTCTACTCAAATTACTTTTGACGTCAATACTCTGTAACTTAACTTAATTAATTTTTTTTGAGCAACTGGTACATGTGTGCTGTGCTGTAAAGTTTGTATCCTCTGTTGTTAATTTTATTTTGCGTCCGAATACCCCTTTTTTTTCTGCGGCTTCTCAAATTTCGCTACGTGATTTAGAATTTATATTTCCACGCATGGTTGCACCTAGGTAGTTCAATTTAATGTCTAACGCTAGTGAACTGCAATCAAGATCGTGATCATAAACATACAGGATTTTAATTTGGTTCGTGATTCTTAAGAATACCCTTTTTTATTTGCATTTTGGACCACTTGCACCACTCATAGTTTCTAGCCATATGATCAAAGTGGTCTAATCTTCAGGACCGCTGATATCTATGTCTATATGCTGGATCTCGTTTGCCCGCTCCGAGAATGCGGCCACTGGCGGCCATCTTTTTGGTGGAGTAAAATTCCCTCTAGCCGCACCACAGTAGTATGGTGGCGCAATTTACCACCCGTTATAGAGGGTGCAGCTGGTGCAGCCACTATAATCCATCCGTGACAAATATCGTTGTGGCAGTTGTGGTGGCAGGCTGCCATAAAAAGCCGTGGTTGATATTTCGTGCTTACTTGAAATTGTTCGACGAAACATATTGTTGAAACCCGGCGGGAACGGTTGCCCGATCATTGAGGATCCGGCGAAAGTTTCACGAAATCACAGCACCGGGTAAAAGCAGCACAGATAGCATCGTAAGCGAATTTAGGCAATGGCGGGGCGCACACACGCTTTTGCGTATCTCCGGCTTCTCATGTCTTATAGCACTGCTGCACCTTCGGCAAAGGGGTCCCCCGTCATCGATAGGCCGTGAACATCTGCTGGCACGCCTGCGGTAAACCGCTGGTTGCACACGACACCAGCTGGCACACAGCTGATTTCGAATGACACTTACGACGCCCTGTCTGCGCTCTCTCGGTCGGGCGCAGGACGCTGTGTTCCTCTGGCTTTGACCAGTATGATCGGTAAGATACATCAATTCACTTTGCTTAAATGCATTTTATATAGAACGTCGCATGTGAATATCTGGTACAAATAATATATAAATCACTCACGGGCACATCGGCACACAAGTTTTTGCAGACACCCCGGTGAATATGTAGACTCGTGAGAATTCCCCAAATGATTGCGAGCACATTCATGGCGCCTCTTGTTTCGTATTCAAGCATTCGGGAGCACAAGACTTTACCACCAACGAAATCACACCACCACCTGTCAACAATTTCGAACCGTGGAGGGGCCCATTCCCGGTAGAGCTTCTGCTTTTGCTGCGAGCTGCGCTGCTTTCCCCCGGTGCTGCGCTTTCTTCAAACTTTCGCAGGGTCGTCAAAGATGGGGCTACCATTCACGCAATGTTTTGAGAATGTGCTTCGTCGAACAACTTCAATCAAGCACGAAATATCACCCATGGTACAGTGTACTAGACCCACAGCTATTTTTATGGCAGCCTGCCACCATAGCGCTGTCCGCCATATTACTATGATAACTAGAGATAACATAACTCTACCAAAAAGATGGCCAACCGTGGCCGCATTCACGTCCATAGGCGGAGCTGGTCAAACGCGATCCAGGAAATCGACATAAAGATCAATGTGGAGGATAAAAAAATACAGAAACAAATCAATTAGCCTTTTTCAAATAAGCCAGTCGTAACATTATAGCTAATATTGTCTCCCATATAATTGATATGGCTTAAACATAATACCCGTTCCAGCACGAACTCCTGGGGAACGCCCGAAGTGACTTTCCATATGTGATATCCAGGACAACTAACTTCCGAAAATTCAATACGATTGGTGAGGCTTGCCCTGATTCATTTTAATACTTTTAAGCTTGTACTGGTGTATGTTTTTTTTAATTAATAGCCCAGGCAGCACGAAAAATGTGTTATGTGTCTGGCCAGCCTTTGGCCGCTCTCTGGCCAGCTCGGCCACTGGCCACCGGAGATCAGAAGATCACCGGCAAGCGTATGGCCACAGACTAACTCAGTTTTCCTTTGGCCACAGGTGATAAAAAAATGATTGGCAAGCGTCTGGCCACAGACAACTCAGTTTTTCTCTGGCCACCGGTGATAAAAAAGACCGGCAAGCATCTGGCCACAGAACACTCACTTTTCTCTTGGCCACCGGTGTTCAAAAGATGATCCGAAAGTGTGTGGCCACTGATGCATTATTTCTGCTCGGCTACCAGAGACAAAAAGATGTCTGGCAAGCATCTGGCCCCAGAGCACCCTGTTTTCTTCTGGCCAGAGGTGTTCAAAAGATGATCCGAAAGTGTGTGGCCACTGATGCATTATTTCTGCTCGGCTACCAGAGACAAAAAGATGTCTGGCAAGCATTTGGCCAAAGAGCACTCTCTTTTCTTCTGGCCACAGGTGTTCGAAAGATTATCCCAAAGTGTGTGGCCACTGATGCATTATTTCTGCTCGGCTACCAGTGACAAAAAGATGTCTGGCAAGCATCTGGCCACAGAGCAACCTGTTTTCTTCTGGCCAGAGGTGTTCAAAAGATGATCCGAAAGTGTGTGGCCACTGATGCATTATTTCTGCTCGGCTACCAGAGACAAAAAGATGTCTGGCTAGCATCTGGCCACAGAGCACCCTGTTTTCTTCTGGCCAGAGGTGTTCAAAAGATAATCCGAAAGTGTGTGGCCACTGATGCATTATTTCTGCTCGGCTACCAGAGACAAAAAGATGTCTGGCAAGCATCTGGCCACAGAGCACCCTGTTTTCTTCTGGCCACAGGTGCTCAAAAGATGATCCGAAAGTTTGTGGCCACTGATGCATTATTTCTGCTTGGCTACCAGAGACAAAAAGATGTCTGGCAAGCGTTTGGCCACAGAGCACTCTCTTTTCTTCTGGCCACAGGTGTTCAAAAGATGATCCGAAAGTGTGTGGCCACTGATGCATTATTTCTGCTCGGCTACCAGAGACAAAAAGCTGTCTGGCAAGCATCTGGCCACAGAGCACCCTGTTTTCTTCTGGTCAGAGGTGTTCAAAAGATGATCCGAAACTGTGTGGCCACTGATGCATTATTTCTGCTCGGCTACCAGAGACAAAAAGATGTCTGGCAAGTTTTTGGCCAAAGAGCACTCTCTTTTCTTCTGGCCACAGGTGTTCAAAAGATGATCCGAAAGTGTGTGGCTACTGATGCATTATTTCTGCTCGGCTACCAGAGACAAAAAGATGTCTGGCAAGCATCTGGCCCCAGAGCACCCTGTTTTCTTCTGGCCAGAGGTGTTCAAAAGATGATCCGGAAGTGTGTGGCCACTGATGCATTATTTCTGCTCGGCTACCAGATACAAAAAGATGTCTGGCAAGCATCTGGCCACAGAGCACTCTTTTTTTCTGGCCACAGTTGTTCAAAAGATGATTCATATATGTATGGCCACTGATGCGCCATTTCTGCTCGGCGGCGTAAGTGGCAAGCAATTAAATGTCTGCCAAGCATTTGGCCAAAGAGAAATCACTTTTCGCATGGCCACCGATGTTCAAAAGAAAAAGATGGCAACCAAGTGTCTGGCCACATAATTTGTTTTAACCACTGGTGGCAAAACATACGTTGTCTGGAAAGCATCTGAGGCCGGATTCTCAAAGCGAACTTATGACGAAAAAAGTGCGTACGACATATTTGAGAGAAAATCCGTATTCTCGAAACGAAATTGTCGTAACTTTTGCGCAGGTTACGACAAAATCCTACGACAGCTCCGAAGCTGTCTTACGCACTTTTACGATCAAATCAACATGGCCGACAGCATCGCACAGTTACTTGGTCGCGACGACCAGCGGATATTTATTTTTCTACATGCTCTTCTCGCGCGTCCCGACTTCAAGCAGCAAGAAAAAAGGAAGAAGTACTTGAAGCCGACCACGACTAACATCAACGCTGGATCCACAGACACCCGGGAAAAGCAACAAAGGCAACGATCCCACCGACCAAGCGAGCTCGGCAGAATAGGCCTAGCAGGCACTCCGACCGCTCCGACCTGTTCGGGCGCAGCATTTCTCCGACGGTCCTTGGCCAAGACCGTCTGCCCACGACCGGCAGGCTTGCTGAATGGAATATGCCCGCGTGACCCTTTTGGACCCTTCCCGTATGAATAGTTTGATCGCTAAACCAAATTTCAGAGGTCAATCTCTTTCCCTCGTCATCTCGATCTCCTTGTTTTCCGAGGCAGCGGTGACGAACGCTGTCGTCGAAAAGGGACTCTCATTGATTCTATCTTCTTGTTTTGTGTGATATAGAGCTAAATAAACGCCGTATGGATTACCTTCGCAACACGATATGTACACTTTTTTATTAGTATGCCATTTTTATTTTGACACGGCGCTACGTCACTGTCGAGCTATAACAGTCCGTGGTAGCTACGCGATGATGGTCATACCTTTCTTTGCCGAGTGTCATGTCAGTATCGAGTTGCAATCGTAAAAGATCGGTCCCGAAGCGCTTGCCAAGACGCGGGCTAACAGAGCGAATTCAGCACTTCGATCGAACGCTCGCGTCCGCTCCGAGTATGAAAAGGTATTTGCGTGGCTCTTGCTGACACTCTCGTAGTTCAAACGTATCTTTTTTTAACGTCGGCTCGCTCCTGCATTTCCGAGGCCGCGAAAAACGCCGCGGCTATTGGTTTCTATCTATGCCGCTTTGCAAACGACTGGCACGGCGCTTTTACCAACAATGACAGGTGTGTTGACTTCGTAGCAGTCAACGAAGCGTTTAAATCGTGTTAGCGTCGATATATCACTGCACGGACACGAACCCCAGTCAAGCGGTGATGAAAAGGCCGCCTGTGTTTGTGAGAAACAGCTTGAACACTAAACGTTTACACACAGACAGGTCAGGACATAGATAGGGCTGACTATCAACGAGTAGTTAGCCTGTGTTTGTTATTAAACATCCACGTGCTCCGAACTATGCCGAGCTCTCCGATTGGTTGTTCGTGTTGCCGAAGACGCCGTCGCCATAGCAACAACACCGGAAGTCGTTGTTTCTCCGTAAAAGGTCGTAACTTTCCTCCTCTCACTTAAGAACGCGTTTGTGAATACCGTTTGCGCCTCATCTTACGATGATCGTAAGTTTACGAACTTCGTAGCTAAGTTGTCGTAGGTAAGAGGTTTTTTATGAATCTGGCCTCTGGCCACCAAACACCCACTTTTCTTATGGCCAGCGATGTTCAAAAGGTGACCCGCTGGCTACTGATGCATCAATTCTGTTTGGCTACCAATATTACGAAAAGCTGGCCACTATCTGGAAACAGAGCACTTGCTGCATTTATTTCCATTATAAATAGGCCTTATATCCTTATATGTGTGCCGACACTGTACAGCACTTAACATCTGTACTTTTTTGCATCCTATTTCAAAAAGGCATTGGGGAGCCAGAAATATTCTGTTTATGTAAATTCCCCAAACAAGCACTTTCCACCACAAGAAGTTTTAAAGTCAGTCTCATGATTGTAAAAACTTAAAAATTGTTGACTTCTTCATGCCTGTAACGTGTACATGCAAATATATTTGGCCAACACATTTTTGCAGAGATCAATGACATTTTATTAATTTTTGAGTACATAAGATTTGAGCCTGGCAATGAAAACAAAACTGATTTGCTTCTAAACGTCCATGGATTCCACTGATGTACAATCCATGCACGTTTAGCACGAGTCCAGTTGGGAGGCAGATGTATATGTGGCAGATAAACCTCCCTGGGAGAAACCCGTCTCGGATCTTGAGACAGACTCTGAAACAATTCAGTCGGTCAGGCATAGGGATGCCGCGAACTTTTTCGAACCGAAGTTTCGATGATCGAATCGAGCGGTTCGAAAGGTTCGAAAGATTTCGAATTTTCGAACTTTTTATATCAGGGGTCTCAAACACGCGGCCCGCGTGGCGTTTTCTTGCGGCCCGCGCAGCCAGACATAAGTGAATTTTTTTTATTATTTAATTTGTTTTTTTTATATTTTTACTTTTGCTCAGCCCAAATGTGTAAAAAGCTTGCTAAAAAAAAATCCAAGCTGTTCGATTTTGACCATGTGCCAGGATACATGACGCAAACGTAGAGCGCGGTGTCATGCAATAGCGTCTGTGCAAGAAAGAGGGCCGCTTTTGGTTAAAAAAGATAGTCGGACCGGACGGAGTAGCCGAGGCGTCGGCAAAGGGCTTCCAAGATTCCTTGGCACAGAGCCTCGAAGCATAGCCTCCTATAATCCTGGTCCACACCTTCACACATGCGGATGGCGTATCCGGGACAACTAATCTCCCCCTCCATTCCACCCCACCTTCTTCCTATGCTCCGTTCACCCCTAAGCTGACAATGCGGTGGAAGCTGCACGCTCGCTGGACCACTCAACTGTCGACCTTGAATCATGTGACCACTCCCCTTTCCGCGCACTCCTGCGCGTTGAACGAGGTCAAGCGATAAGATTGGTCCGGCGAACACGTAGCTTCCAGCGCACTGTCAGCTTAGGGGTGAACGGAGTATAACCTCGTCAAAGCGTTGGGTTCTTCCAACCTCCCTTTTGTGTTCATTGTCACTTCACGTATCCTTTGCACCCAAGTTTATCTCAGTCGAAACTGCTGGATGCCATCGTTGTATGCTTCCCTTCAAGTTCTTGGAAAAGCATTTTACCCTTAATGCGGTCACCCCTCTCAACGCCCATAGTGATCTTCGGTTGACGGTGGCGTTGTGCACCCGAAATTTGCACTGATCAGCACAGGTTGTTACGTTCTTTTTCAACGATTCAGTGTGCAACGTCAACTCTCAAGTAGTCATCTCGATGTCGTTGTCCAAGCCGTCTGCGAAACGGAGAGTTGAAGACGAAAAGCGGCTCTTTCAAGAGCGATGGGAACTATCCTATTTCTTCACGGAATCGCGAGACAAGGTGCTGTGTTTAATTTGTCATCAGACTGTAGCTGTGCCAAAGGAATACAATGTGCGACGTCACTTCATGTCATGCCATCAAGAGAAGTATGAAGCCCTCACCGGAAAGAGCCGCGAGAACACGGTGTCCCAACTTAAGGCGTCGCTGGGAAAACAGCACGACCTGTTCCAAAAGGCGGTCAAAACAAGCGACGAAACGGTGAGAGCTAGCTTTATTGTTTCCGAGCTTATCGCTAAATCGTCCAAGCCATTTACTGATGGCCTGTGGCTGGTCTGTTTCTGACCCGTGCTGCTGAACGCTGGCTGGCGACTAGCTTTTGGAGGACGGTACCTTGTCCCGATGGAAGGTCAGTGCTTTACTGAGGAGCAAGGTCTACTTTGTCAGGGTTTGTTATTTATGTCGAATTGGGCTTAGGTTGCCAGACTTTCATGATTCGGTGCCGTGATGGATTCATATCCTCAATGCCATGTTAGTAAGGGATAATCTCGTCCATGTGGTTCTAGTTTTCTCTGTTTCCTTCTTCCTCCCATATAGTAACCATGCGCCCGTAAAGGCTGGGTAGCCCCGACCCCCTCCCCATCCTCCACATGAGGTTCAAGTTTTGACCTAGCATTCCCACGGCCTTGCTGCCACTGACAACTGCAAGCCAACACTTTCTTCCGATTAGTTGCAAATATGCTTACCTCTATACAGTTTTTACCCCTTGTCCACATTCAAAAGGAACAATGAGGATGATTTTAAGTTTCTTTTTCTTACGTGTGTTTTTCGATGCCTTAGGCCCCTGGCATGCCGCTCAATATTTCTATAAAATTCTGTGGTGCCCGTTGCTTTGCCTGCGAACAAGCTGACAATACCAAAACTTATCACGAAAGCGCAGAAAAAACGAGATTCGCGCGCCCTCGTTGCATTTCTCCTTTGTGATGGCGGAGCATGACGTCGGAGGCGAAGTGACTCTTCCTTTACGACGTCACTCAGAGAGTTAATTTCGCTATCACTGGATTATTCGCAAGCAAAGAAATAGGTGTCGCAGAATTCTATAAAAAATTTACCGGCAGCCAGGTCCCCAGGTGTCCAAAAAACCCACTTTATTTAAAATCGTCCTCATTGTCCCTTTAAAGGAGCCATGAAACAATTTTAACGTTAAAAGAATATGGAACTTGTTAATCTTATTTTGTTTACCTCAGGACAAGTACGAGGAAACACGCCCTGTTTCCTTAAAATGTTTCAAGAGCGCTGCATAACTGCCAAAAAATAGACTATTTCCCTGCGGCGTCACTTCGCGTCAGGTGCAGTGTATTGAGTTTGCACCTTGAGCAATTATACACCTGTATATAAAGCTAACCTTTTCTGAATGTTTTCGGTCAAATGTACGTAAGTGCTTTGGAAGCCACATATTCTTGGCATCTAATACACAAAGTTTTGGCCATCTACCCGGAGTCAACGAAAGCATTCTCTCACCGCTGCCGCTTTGCTACTGATCGGCGATTGCCGAGCGTGAACTTCAGCGCTCGGCAAAGCCAGATATCTCCGGGTCCCCTGGTCTGCCCAGGCTGCACGTCACAATGCCAATGACCCTGAAAGTGGTGTAGAGTTGAGGCACACCACACGTTTCCATCCATTTTATGTTTTATGGAAAAACTAGCCCACTAGGGTATTAATTGTTTTCTGATCTTCATTGAAAAAGTGACAGAAAGCAACTGCCACACTTATTTGGCCAATGTCAGAAAGTCGTTTCATGCACATTAGGACTCAAGATTTTCAGCTACTTTTATTTCTGAATTTGAGATAAATTGTTATTTTGGTTAAATCATATGTGCTCTTTGGTTCAAGGCAGAACTTATATGCTTCCAGTGCATTGAGTGTGTAATCTGACTTCACCATGTTCTTTTTTCTGCTTCATTAGGCAGCATATTTCCGCCAGAATGGCGGAAATAATCATAAGGTGGCAACCAGGCTCGTCCTTACACAGCTGGTAGGGAATTCTGTGGCTGCATCCTGCAGCTGGGCAGGATCGCAAGGAACCAAGGAGGCCTTCAGCTTGCAGGGCAACATCCTGGCGCTTGTTCTGGGTAGGTTCCACTAGGTTCTTAACATGAGATCCCGATTGTTTTGCCCTTACGAATTTCGATTGTCCAGGGATTATCAAACACGGCACTAGAACTTACCCTGAAATCATTGGGAGATTCACGCAGAAAATCCATAGTGAAGTCGCGTTTGGTTTCGGGTGTTACCTTATCTCTTTGTATGTATGGAAAGTGGTATTCACATTCTCATTTTATGCATGTGCACATCATGAAGTCACATCTTAAAGAAAGACATCTAAGCACTACTGCATGATGCATGTTAAATACCCCAGACTAGCAGTCGTTCTGCACTGGCTAAATTGCTCATCTATAGGGGGAAATGTGGCATTCATTCGAGGTAGACCATAACCTTGCTGTCTAATTCCTCAAAACACTTCAACGTTTTTACTTTTTTCTACCACAATCATATACGACTGCATGTTCGGTCTTCTTGCCCTTCGGTTTCACCATTTCTAATTTCTGATGGGTTAGAACTCAACTGAAAGTGCTGTTGAAAATGACATAACAATATAGTAATTAATAATTGTTAAACACTGGCACAATTTTAGGAAAAGAGTCCAAAGGCAAATAACCTCATTCCGCCTAAAATGGTGCCACAATCATGTTTTGAAAGGTTCCCAAGACTATGCTTTTCTTACAGAGTGGAATAGTTTTCCAACATTTATATATACCTCTTACTGTCCTACATGCGAACAGGGCTTTTTAGTTGATTTACTGATAACATAAAACTATTGTAGCAGCATATGAATTTAAATAATGCTATTGCACACACCTGGATGCATTGAACTTAGCAAGCAATCAGGATGTTTGTACTCATGTTTTACCATTATTGTAGTATATGATTGATTTGCCTACGGTATAATGTGAATTTGTCTTTGACATAAATACAGTCAAACCCGACCATATCGAACCCGTTTACATCAAATTATTCCTTATATCGAACAGTTTTTGTGCACAGTAATGTTGCAGTGATAATATATAGCAAAAACTACGGTTACATCGAACAAAAATAGCAGCCGCTACCGATATATCAAACTTCAAGCAGCGCAAAATTGCGCCCAGAAGTTAGCTTTCCCCCAATGCAGGCGGGTGCGTTGGGGGAAAGTCAGCTCGCAGAGCAAGCTGCCTTTTTTCTTCCGGGCAGCCGCGTCGACCGGCCTGCCCGAACTGCCAAGAGCGCCGTTTTGCACTGCAAGTTAGGTTTCCCCCAACGCGACCGTCTGTGTTGGGGGAAAGCCAGCTCGCAGAGCAAGCTGTCTTTTTTCTCCCGCGTGGCCACGTCGACTTTTCTAAATGTGGTGTGCTTGTTTGTTGTCAAATTACCCGCTATATCGAACTGGTAGACGGTTTTTTGCGAGTTCGATAGAAACGGGTTTGACTGTATTCCATGTCCTGCAGGCAATAATTGTTATGAATGATTTGCTCACTTGATAGTTTTTTTTTGCATATCTGACAGATGCATATCATTTTAATTTTTTTCAGCTGCACTGAAGCCCAAGTTCGAAGAGGCAGACAAGGCAACTGTGGCGTCCGTCGCCAAGATATGGATTTACGCATCTAATGACCGTGACGGAGGACGCAGTCTCCGTAGGGCAAGCAAGAAATAGAGCATACACAGAAAAAAATAAAGGAAAGAAGTATATGTATCAAAGCAGTTTTTTTAGCATTATTCCTGGGCTCCCTTTTGAAAGAACTGGCTCTGGCTAAAAATGCATAGCTATTCTTTAGCCAAGATGGTTGTTAAACTTTGACCAGAGTCCAGGCCTTTAGATGTCTGGACTCTGGTCAAAGTTGAAGGACCCGAGCCTGGTCTCAATTGAATAGCCTATATGCATGGTTTTGTTTATCAAATCGGCCTGACCCGCAAAAGTTCAATGGCCAGACTCTGGCAAACGTTCAACAGCCTGCTTCTGGCCGAAATAGAACGGCCTTACTTTGGCCATAGTTGAACAGCCATAACCTGGCCAATGCTGAACGGCCTCAATCTGGCCAAAAGTGAGCGGCCCTAATTCGGCCAGAGTAGGATGGCCTTAATCTGGCCAAAGCTGAACAGCCTCAATCTGGCCAAAGGTGAGCGGCCTTAATTTGGCCAGAGTAGGACGGCCTTAATCTGGCCAAAGCTGAATGGCCTCAATCTGGCCAAAGGTGAGCGGCCTTAATTCGGCCAGAGATGGATGGCCTTCATCTGGCCAAAGCTGAACGGCCTTCATTTGGCCAAAGCTGAATGGCCTCAATCTGGCCAGAGTTGAACGGCTTAACTGTGGCTAGGGCTGAGTGGCCAGAGGATGGCCAATTGAAACCAGCCAATCAACGGCCACAAGCTGGCCGTCCTTTGGCCGGTCACATTCTGAGTGTTCGGCCACATTTCGGCCACTCTTCGGCCAGAGTTTGGCCGTTCTACTTTTACTTGGCCAAATGACCATGTAGGAGCATCTTAGGAACATCCCTGGCCAGAGGATGGCCAGACAAAAATGAACGGCCAGAGGATGACTGGCCAGAGACTGGCCAGACAGTTGGTGCTGCCTGGGAGGGCATGACAAACGTGATCAAAAACCCTTAAAAGTTCCTAACAGATTACATCAGTCTGTAACCTCTCCTCCAGACGTTTTGCACAATCTTATAGTTTCTGTCAGTTTTGTGAATGTCGACGGCCTTCGCCGGAATCTGTACTGGTTTGGTATAAAAGCACTTAAGTTCTTAAAGTAGCCGCATATGTAACCTGATAATGCATACTTAAAAATTTCGCAACAGGCTAAGGTAAAAAAAATTGGACAATAGTTTCCAATGCCATGTTTGCTGCCAGTTTTGTACACCGGGTGGCTTTTGCCGTTAGCCAGACGGTAGGAAGAACATGCTCGTTCAAACAGACGCGAGATGTTATTTTAATATTCAGACACCCGTTCCGTATATCGTCTCAACAATTCGTTAGGAACATAAAAATTTGAAATTTATGCAGTTTTATTAGCGGAAATTTTAATGTTAATTGGTTCTAGACAATCTAGCTTGCAATATACGCCTGTTTTATTCATAAGACATAATATATTATTGGCGTTGGGCGCCGCATATATTAGTTTTATATATTGCTAATTATAAAAGTGTTGAACACAGGTGGAAGAGAAGAATAAAACGTGTGTGCCGCCATGTGACAGGGAACGTTTGGTAGACAACTAAGGCGAAACATTGAGAAGTGACCTGTACATCTTTAATAAAATTAAAATGCATATAGTGTGCCATACTGAATGTCTGGATTATTTTTTTTTCAATAGGGTTGGGGTCATTCATCTTTCTAAATCAGTTTCGAATTTGAATATCGTCTCTTCTTATAAACGTAATTACCGCAAATAACTTACGTGGCGCGACGAATCGCATTAAACTATGAGCGTTGAAGGCCAGCTGCATAGCCAAAAAACAAATCGCTGCTTAACTGGCTAGATTGATTACATCATGGTTCCTAGTAAATTACTCAGAAGTTTCAAGATACGTTATTAGCCATTTTCAGCACGTGTTTTAAATATAATGTGATGGTTTGGGGTTTCGATTTGACATCAAGCGTCTATAAATATTATAGCGCCTAATGAACCTAGAACGGGAGCTGTGTGCTGAAGAAATTAGGTTCTTTCCATTTCAAAGCCTTTGCCAGTAGGGTATCAGAAAATTTTTTAGTTACCCCAGCGTGAACGTTTTTTATACTTTGTTCAACAATGACTTTTTCTAATCTTGTGAACGGTTCAAGTGCCCATAACTCCTATTGGCAACACTCATACTTTTTCCAGCACGTATTGTGTGAATTCAAATTTTGTTTTCCTAAATGGACGTTCTTTCTATGATGGCCGATTTTGTTTCGTGCATCTAATCTTACAATCAAAACAAAAATCAAACATACGCGCAATACTCTAATGTACTCTTTGATTACGAATAAACTGCTGCGTTCAAATAACGTCCTCCAGGCAGCGTGGCTTAAGTCTGTCTTTTTACTGACTGCAAACATACTCGAATTTCTGTTCTATACCTTTCGCCCAGTCTCCTTCATAAATATTTATTGGCGTTATTATCTTCAACTTCCTAAGCTAGATATAAAATGGGCCTTATTCATTCTCTTTTACTCAGCCTTCCTCAACCATGTGTGTTTATTTTCAGTCGCACATGCTTTCAGACTGGTAACCCAGGTAGCATAGTTTTTTGGGCCGAAATATAGTTTTTCTCTTGTAATTAATAGTCCTAAAAAGTTCGACAAAGCCAAGGTAGAGCAAAGCGTGACCGTCTTATGCCAACGTCATCGTATATTATCACTGATTAATAAAACAAGAGGAAAAGTTAGGCTATATTGCTGGAAGTATGGCTGTCACTTCGCTTTTTTGGGCCAAAATCACAAAACAAGTGCCGGAGTTCGTCTTCACATCTGATTGCTTAGTTTTTATTTGGCAACCTAAGGCCTAAATTTTCAAAAATATTCCAGTCTTAGCGATCACTCCAAGTTCCTGGGCTCATACGCGGCGGCATCTTCGGCTCAAGTTTTGCACTGAGGCAATTATGTAGCGAGGCAGAGAAGGAAGCACTATAGAAATGTAAAGGAAAGCAATCTGGCACTCAATTAAGCGCCTTGGAGACAAGGAACTATTAGGCCCAGGTTAGGCCCCTAGGATTTCCAACTTGAGCCAAGTTAGTCATTTATTTGGCGGACAACCTGGGAGCGTAGTAAATAGAGGAAATCTGGTAACTATCACTCTCGTAAAAGGGTGGTCAAGAATATGCCTACAAATTCAGAACTCCTTAAAATTGTTGTTAATTATTGTGGAGTACTCTTGTTGGGCTAATATACCATAAGTTTATCAGCTTTATATGGATTTGTAACGAGGAAAGACCCTTAGAATATAGTTCTATCATAAAATCAATATATGAAACTATACATTCTCTATATTTTGTGTAGTTCGCATTTGAGCGGCGTGTTCCGCGCGTCGACCTAGTCTTACAGCAACTGAAGTGTGCATACTAAAATATATGTTCAGAATAGAAATGAAGTATAAAATACATCTTAAATTTATTTTTAAAATTGTTTCATCCAAGAAAACGTTTTATAAACTTTTATTTCATTACATTTTACGAAGAGTGACGTTACCACCGTTGACTCACCAAACAAACAAAAAGCGCGGAAGTCGTCATTGCCCACTTCCACCGCTTGCAAAATCCGCTCGCTATTTTAAATAAATGTATAAAAAACCTTTCTTCATAAATACTATATATTAGGCCGCAATAATATTTGGGAAAATAAAGTACATACTTATTTCTATACTCAACGAGTGTCCGGCAGAGGGCACTTCTCATAAAACAGCGTGGCGGAGAGTATTCTGCCCATGCAGAATGTGCGTGTAAGCTGATCGGCGTTTATTTTTTCTTAAATAGTCATTCATGCCCGGCTATGTTAACAATCACTAAAACTATTCAGTTGCTTACCAGCGGGGTCAATTTTGATCAATTCGGACAAAAAAAGTAGAGCGAAAGAAAATGTGGGTACTTTTTCCTACAAAATATTTTGGTAGGATTTTTATTTATTGTCTTTTGACCAAAGACGACTACTGCGCTTACCTTTTTTGATCCGCAAGACATTCCATCCACGAGGGATTCCACAAAGCAGGTCACGTTTCCTTGACCATAATTGGGACAGCACAGGAATTTGCACTTTTCTGTAAATCCTGTTTTCTGAAAAAAAAAGCCACATCAAGTGTAATATTGCGAATTGTAGGAGTACACTTATCGCATTCAAAACAGTACTACGAGAATAGTGAAATAGTGGTAATCCTCAAATACTTTATACACATTTGACTCAAAGAGAACATAATTCAATATCTACGAAAGAAGAATGACACCTCTTCTTTATGTTTCACCTAGGTCAACACAGAGTTGGTATCCCATATGGTCGCACCAATCTCTTCCACCACACATTTATACAAGCTGTAGCCTGAGGTTGAAACCACCTTCCTTCTCCCACAGTCTCAATCACCAAGCATATTAATTTCAAAAGCACCTTAGATTACCTCATAATCTAACCAATGCTTATGACGTCTTCACGTTTTTTTATTCCGTTTCGATTCACGTGTACCCACTTACCCCTGCGTAGTGCTCCCGCCTTGAGGGTAATATAAATAAACAAATAAATACAAAAATATGAAAGACATTTACAATTCTCTGTAATGCAAAACTAGAGCACAGCTCTTGAGGAGTAGGAGAGGAGGGTAAAGAGGGGTTCCCTCTCTCCTTCTCCCTCCCTGACTCCCCTCTTCTCCTCCTTCTCCTCTTTTCCTCCTCCTCCTCTCTCTCCTCCCTCCTCCCCGCTATATTTAGCGGGGAGGAGGGGAGGAAGAAGAGGAGGAGAGATGAGCGAATTTTTTCCGCTTAAGTAAGCGGGAAAGATTACGTCAGATGACTTCGTGTCACGTCATCCATTAACAAACTCAGTTTTTCCGCCAAATTTAGCGGGAAAATTGACGTCACTTGACCTCAACACCAATTAAATTTCCCGCTAAATTTAGCAGGGCGGTTAAGCCGACGGCGACAACTCGAAACACGTGAACGGGCGCCTAAGAGCTGCGCTCTGATACAAAAATATATTTAAAAAATTAAGTATTGTTGTCAGTCTATAATAATGGGGCAGGGCTTACGTTTAAAGAAGCTCTGGCAGTGAGCACTATTTCAGGCCACCCGTTTTTAAACGCAAGATAATGCCTAAAACTCTAGACTTAATTTACGCACAAATAACTCGGGGTTTCTTAAATTATGGCACTAATGTAGTATACACAGTCTTGTTACACACGGCAAAAGACGTAGAGGATTGATACTTCAACTATACCAGTTGATTTGTGCCACAATTTAAGTTTTTGTTCTAAAGCGCGGTTCAAACAGGCCCGGAATACGGAACCCGGGCCAGCCCGTGCGCCGGAATCCGTAGTGACGTCAGCGCTCCCTCCGTACGGGCGGTGACGTAATTACGGCTTCCGCCACCCGGGTCAGGAGTTGAAAAATTTTCAACTTTTTCCTTCCCGGGTTGTGACGTAGGTTTCCGTATTTTCTCCGCGGCCAATCAGCGCGGCGCGCTTCCCTCCTCTGCCCTCCTTGCCACCGACGTTCACGCGGTTCCGCGTGCGAAGGTGCGAATGCCTCAGATGCTCCGTGCTTGCTTGCGAGGATGGCTGCGACGGTGAACTTCTTGCCCGTCTCCGACGCGAGGAAGGCTGCAGAGTGCCGCTGCCGCGAAGAGGGCTGAAGTTGCCGCTGCGTTTGACGTACCCGAGAAAACCTATAAATTAATTCAGCTAGTTCAGCGGTACCCCTGGATCTACGACAGGTATCGTAGCGACCACAAGCACCAGGACAAGCGAAAGACCTCGATACTGCTTTTAATACTTTATTCACATGGTTTCGAAGACACGGGAGGTGGATGCAACCCGATGAAACGGCATCTTCAATGCAAATATGAGTGGCCTTCAGAAAGGCCGTTTGTAGAGGCAGGCAGTGGTTGGCTTGCTGGCTGCAAAGAGACCGGAAAGGCAGTGGGATGCACTTAAAAGGTTAAAATGGTGAACGACACCGGTACGCGCTGTAGATGAGTTTTTAGGCAGTACTGTACGACCACTAGCCTAGAATCTTTAACACCCGTCACGCAGTAGTGAAACACGAACGTCTGCTGTTACGATGCTCATCCAGATCGAAACGGGCCGGGGTGGGGATTGAACTCAAGATCCCTGGGTTCTGCAGCGCGAGCTTTCGTGCAGAATTCACTCACAAGCAGCTTGTAAGCACACATCCTAGCTAGTACAAAGGACAAGGAAGCACGACGGGCTTCCGTCATACATGCACTCAAGGGAGCACAACATAGTAAACAGAAAGAGTGTGTCGTATCAGCTGCACATCTGCATGCCATTGCTATTTTTTTTATAGCACAGACGCAGTAAAATTTGACAAGCGGGTGAATGTTACGAAAGCTTCTCTCGTGATCCTGCCGCGTTAAAAATGATATAAACGTGGTTCCACTGCGGGAGCGCACGCTCCACGTGAGTATTCCTGCGAGCGACGCGCGGGCCCACGTGGAACGCCACTTGATATATAACATGAAAATAATCCAAAATAAAAAGCAGCACACCCTACCTGGCTCGTGACATTCGGAAGCACTCGAAGAAGTCCCGGCCGTCGGGGTCTTCGTACATCAGTCTCACGATGGTGGCATACTCGCAGAGCGTTTTCCGAGACTTCAGGAGCTCGCGGACGGCATTTCGCTTCTTTTTCTTCACGCTCCGCAGGTACTGCTCACACGCAGCCGCGAAAGTAGTCAGCCGACGCCAGTCGATAGTTCTTGCATATGTGACGTACCTCATTACACAAAGGTTCATAAGTGAGGCAAATCAAGCTTCGTAGTCGGGATCCTGCCGAGACGACGCCATCGCGAAAAAAAGCGACGAAAACGAGGCACCAGTGCCGCTCTAGACGGAGCGCGAAGCGTGCCCGGCGCCCGGCGTGCCCGGCATCGCCTGCCTGGCCCGCGACGGCGACGACTCCGCTTGACGACAGCCGTTGATTGGTTGCCTGGGGAGCCGCCGTGACGTCAGCTCCCGTATGCCGGGGCCCGTCCGCGCGCCGCTCAAACCAAACGGTGACGTCGGCACCCGTAAACGGACGCCGGACGTGATTACGTCACTACGGATTCCGGCATCCGGGCTGGCCCGGGTTCCGTAGTCCGGGCCTGTTTGAACCGCGCTTAAGTTGTGAGTTCAAGTTCCATTATGTGTTGTTTTTATAATATTCGTTATCCCCAACGCCAGATAGTCCGGCAGAAATATGAAGGGCACGTTAAAAACAAACGACAGGCTGCTTGGGAACCCTTCTACTTCCCATTACTGTTAGCGTGCGTACCCTTTGAGGAGCCCCAGTGGATTATAATCTACGTCGTACTAATGACAAAAACTACAAAATGTCTTGAAAGACCACTGATGCACTAACAATAAAAAAATGTGGTTAATTCAAATGGCGATTTTTTTCAATAAAATCACCCAAAACAGTTTTCAAATTAAACCAATGTAAAAAAGGATAATCTACTAAAGTATGATTCGCCTTCTCACTATAAATACACATATTTACGCGCCACTCACATGCACACGCATACACGCCAACCAATACACTCCTCTCGATACTTCTCCAAAATGAAAATGTTGAAAATACTTTGATTTCAATCCGTCCTGGGAATTGGATTTCTATATTAAGTTCGCTATCGGCATAACGCATAACCGTTTACCTCAAAATATTCTATTTTTATGCACACTTTCTGATACATGATAAAACATTCGTAATATTCAAAGTCGTGCGAAACCTGCAGCGGCAAGCGTGCAGGGATGACCCCTCCACGTACACTTGGTTCTACCGTTTCAAGCGTAAATATACAACAAAACGAATGCTTTGAATATCGAACTCTTCTTAGTTTCATTTTTAGTTTGCAATTATATTACATTAACAAGGGGAGAGAAGGACGTGACGTCACAATGTCAATAAAGCGGCGGTATTGATCGACATTTATTGAAAGTTCACTTATGGCATAGCTGATTCATATAGATCAATTGTCTGTTTAGTATGAATTACTCATAAAAGCTTCATTGTATAACACGTGCTTTACGGCTCTCCAGTTGCGTCAGTAGCTTAAATTAGGGTAATTTGAAGCAGGGCATTGTTTCCGAATTTCGAATTTAAGATATAAAATGCTGGTTAACCTGTATGAAAGATTGCTGCAGGGGCAATATTGTTAAAAATGTGGATTCAAGTTTAGGATTTCTATGGTGTTAAAACCAAGTTTTAGTACACCGAATCTTGCGAGATAGCCTTCATATAAGTCAAAAGGTAAAAACTCTAAAATTTATTTCCTGCTTTTGCTGAACAACAAGGTAATTTTTAATACTCAACGACAGACGGCAATGCAGGAAAGGTTGCAGAACTAAAAATAAACATTTTATTAACGTAAGTAAAATGCACATTTTGAACTACCGATTGCGCAATGTCAAGTGGCCGACAAGGGGCGTGAAATATTAGGTGGCCATTGCCCAGCATTAATTATCGCATGGTAAATGTTTGGATTTTACCTATCTTTAGCTAACAATAAATGTGGGGCTCTTCTTTAAGAAATCTAGAACTCATGCTATTCGTCTCCGAGTTGGACATGCAGTAAGAGCACTTTCCCGCAACATGCACAGTGGTTCTTTTCACGATAAGCTTTCTATCTACATCTCTTTGGCTTTTTTCTGACGGAATTGTTTGGTGCTTTTTGTACTTGCGACTGCGTAGTAGTTTTGTTTTAGCAATGTTCTAATTTTGAAGGTGTGTATCGTAGTGTGTGGGTATCCACTTCTGCCGCAAGCACTTGCTGCTCTGCTTGACTTCTTTGATATTTTCACCACATGTTCCAAACAACGGTTCAAGACCGACAATAACTAAAAGTCCCAATCGAGCTTAAACTACCCTGGAGGAGCAAAGGCCCACGTTTAGCTGCTCCCAAACTGCGGCATTCATGTGAAACATTGTAAATCATTGTCTGGCCGTGCAACAGACATGGGAACCGAAGTTCCATGTCTAAACGGAGGCGCCCGTTAACACTAGGGTGCCTCAATGTGTTGCTGTTTAAAGTGATAACATTCTTTGTAGCATAGTGCGCGTGAAGGCACCCAAGTTTACACAGGTTACAACACATATAAGATAGTTGCTAAATTCCAGGGTGAGCTGGACGTTTACATAGCCACCAAGTGCCTCGGACTTTCTCATAACATATCGACTCCCGTTTGTTCTACACTCGAGCGATCCGTGCAGGTTTAAGCTACAAACAACAATTAACGAGACAAACGAAGTTTCACGGAAAATCCAAAGTGAGTTTCTCCCTTCTGGTTTTGAGCAGAAAAGTTGGAAAGAATTCGAGTCCCGGTGGAAACACACAAAAGAAAACAATAAAGGAAATGACAAGAACAATACCTAATGCCCTCGAATGGAATGCTCCGGCTTGCGACATAATCATGCCACGAAACAATCCACGTGTAAGTGGTATTTTGAGCTCAAAAATACATTTTTAAGTGATACCTCCACTGCCGCACCTATGGGACGCCTGAAATTAAGGCCTCATAGGTGACACCTTCATTTCGAGATGCGGTCATATGAAACCCTCAAAACCCGGCATGCCCGCAGCGCAAAGGAAGATTTTCTTACGAAATTATCTACCTCCGCCATTGACTAAAAGTTAAATCAAATCTTTTTTTTTTTTTAAGCTTCAAAGCGCATTTGACGTTGACATTTACTGGGTTAGCAGAAAATAACCCATCTCAGCAGTAAGAGGCTCTCCTATTGGTTTGATGGGGGTCACCGAGGTATTTCCGACGAGCGCCCTAGTGCAGGCGACTTCAACAGCCTATCCCCGCTGTTACTATAGCTACAAACAGCGCTGTGACGTCCAACGGTATTTGATGGTATGTGGTATTGAGCCGAGTACCCAAACATATTTTTAATAGCTGAGGACAACTATCTTCTTCGTTTATTAGCGTATTTGGATAACAGTGCCCCCTGACACAAATTGAGGTAAGAGGCCTATGAATTATGCGCAGTAACATATAAAATCCTTTTTTTTCCCTTCATACGTCTGCTGCAACCCCATTGGGAAAGCAGTGTATTCTTACATTTTGTAAACAGAAATTAAAATGGTTTGTGACGGAATGTTTTTGTAATAAATTATATTATTCGAAATTTTGTGCGGTTGAAGAGTCCCATTCTATAAAATAAACTTAAGATATCCAGTAGCTTCATGGCGACAAACTAATGTAAGGTTTTTTACAGTGAACGCGAACGTCTATTCTTCAGCTTGGCCAAAATATTCGTAAAACTTGAACATAAGTTACTCGCAAACTTTTTTTCTTTTTGTTTTGGAGGAGGGGGGAGGGGCACACTGATTTATTTTAAATGTGAGTCAAATCTACTCAGGCAACGAAGAATATGTTTAAATTTTTTTTGGTCATTGCAATGTTCTAATCTTCGACACTTTTCGAGGTGTAAATCTATTCCCCTGAACAGACAAAGCGATGTCCTGAAGACGCTCAAAAGCCGCCTTGAACTAAATAAGACGGAAGGCCAAAGACGAATGGTTTGTGTATATTGCGGACGTTCGTGCGAACAAAGTACTGTGTTTTCTACTCGCGTAAATAAACTATGCTTTGCAGAAAGCGCAAGCTCGGCGAGCATGTGACTCTAGTGGTGCAGAGAGGACGCTAAAGTTTGAGAACATGACGTTACTTGTACCAAAATATAAATTAGAACCAAGAAACTTTCCTTATGAACCAACGACCGCCTAAACCTAAAGTCGTCAAAACGAAAACTGAGAATATAAACGCATGTAGCATCCACATCAATTTAAACACTTGTTACCACGAACGTTTATTTTGTTTTCTTCCGTAGTTACAAGCTTTTTTCGCTGAAATTGATGCTACAGTCTCCCAGAATCTCATTTCTCGTTTCCGCAATTGTAGGCTTAGGTGGATGTCAGTACCAAGATTAAGTTTGAATTTTTTTTTAATCAGATGACGTCCTCCTTTTAAGCTTTCGCTTGCGTCACATTCTCACGTAGTTACAGCGTTGTGCGACAGTTTATTTAGCGGTTGCAAAAAAGACATCTGTTTTGACGAACGTCCAGTACATCACACTTGCAGTAAGCAGATTGATATTGCACGTGATAATCCTGGCTCTTCACGGTGCACGTTATAATCCTAGCACGTGATAATCCTAGCTCTTTTACTGGCACTTCTTTTAGGAACTATATAACGATGATTTTACTTACGGTTAGGCCGGTCATCCCTGAGTGGTGACGATGTCGCTTTTTGCATATGTTTGTCATATTCATTCGCTCACCCGGAAGCCTCTTCGGCGATTCGATGTCTGTCTGGGATTTTACCTGGAAGCAATCTTGTGACACGGTTCTGCAAAATATTAAGGTCATCTAGATTTGACTATTTATGCTTTGATATAAAAGGAAAAATAATTTTTCAGGACATGTTTTTATTTATAATGACGACACGTATTTGCACTAACATGCATGTAATCAGTAGTATACATCATTTTGCAACATCAGAATGAACCGTATCTTTATTGAAGGAAAATCTGTTAACAAATGTAGCCTAGCAAAGTATTATATCTAGGAAGTTTAAAGAGATATCTTATTTTCAATAAAATAGAAAAAAACGTAAAGAAGCCTGGTAAGATATTTTCATGAATTACAATTGATGAGGTGACGAATTATTCAATGAAACTAAACGTTTAATGGTGTGAACTTGTACCGAGAACGAAATAGCAAAAAATAATGTCACAGGCGTCGATGGCGGCGTATCGGCAGGATCGAGCGCTCGGGCGAGCGTAACTCCGTAACTCAGCGCGGCGTCTTTTGAACCATCCCTGGAGACTAGAATACTCTACTTCTTTCGTTCCGGAAGTTTGCATTTTGAACACAAACAGGCTACCAGGCTCTCAAACCTTCTAGAAATTGCGACTTACATAAAGAAAAAAACACAGAAGTGGTGGCGGTGCACTGCAAGCTTGAAGAACATCAAGGTTATAAAATGAAAAAAAAAAAAACTTGCGCGTGAAATCTTTGAGGCAGTGGCCATGGTTGAAATAAAATACGAAAGTGTCAATGAGCCTTCCCTGGCGCTGCTCAAGCGAGAAAAACTGTCTCTGCGGGGGTCCTGAATAACACGAAGCAGCTCAGCGTTTGTAAATTCGTACAGGAGAAGAGGTAGAAGTTTTTATTCCAGCTTGTAAATAAGGAAAAAGAGGGCATCAATCTAGGTTGTAAATAAGGAAGAAGAGGGATTCAATCCAGGTTGTAAGTACTGATAATAGTGAAGGAAGAAAAAGCCTTTATTATAGTTGATAGCTCAGCGGTTCTTAATCTCTGTTTCTATTAGTGTTCAGCTGGCACCACCCAAGAATATAAACCAACTAGCTCAGATCTAAACATTAGTAGGATTTATTTCTAGTTCTCTGAGCACGCATTTAATTTTTTTTAACCTTGTAGACTCTCATACTCTTGTCATGATGATCGCGACCAACATTTTGCCCAGCAAGATTATTATCACGCAGCATCAAACAATGGACCATCCTGGATGAGATCAAATTTTTTTTTGGCTCAATCGAACCTTCCCAGGGACACGCCCAGCGGGTTTCAAAGATTCTAAGATCAGAAACATGGCGCCATGTCCGCCTATAAATAGATTTCTTGAGAGTGAGGTCTCCCAGTTATAACAAGTGTTTCTCAATCACCTCACTACGACAAGGTACAAGACGGAAAGCATTTGGACCATAGGGTTTCTACCAGTTTGGAAACACTACCTCCAGCTGGTTAGGGAAGCTAAAGCAAGCCGGAGAATGTCCCCTTTCCAGAGCATCGGAAATATAACTCTTTAAATACATACAAAAAAGTACTTGAAAAAGGACAGAAGTTTGCCATTGCAACAAAACTTAAAATGGATGAGCAAGTTGCCCTAGTACGACGAGTCTGGTCCAATAATCTAGGCAAAAAAAGATCACAGAAAATTGATGAAGGAATTGAATGTCACACACACCTAATGAATCAGGCACATAAAAATAGCTTTGGATGTACAGTGCATAAATTACGGAGCAAAGATCTTAAGCTCTGTGTATCAGATAAAGAAAGGGGGTTTGTAGTCCTTGAGTCTGGCAAGTGCGATGAACGGGCCAATTAGGCAGTGGCAAAGAATTTCATTCAGGTAGATTAGAGAAGAAAACATCTGCAAAAAAAGTCATCTTGCTAATATTTGAAGAAACCAAAGCTCCAGGAGAGCCGTAAAACTCAAAGGAACAATAGAGGACCACCCACCCTACTGAAAAAAAATGATATGAATTTATATAAGAACTGACAAGAAATACCCAAAAACTGATATGCGAACGATGAAACAACTGATATCCGACATATGAAACTGATATGAAATACATAAAAACTGATATACCACATATAAGAACTGACATGGCTATATAATTTCTGATATTAAAATGTGTCCAATCAACATACCAGAACTAAATTCATATACTTTTCTTTTATTATACGACGTGCTGTGCGGGGAAGCAAACGCGTGATTTGGAACCGCAGTGGAGCAGCTTGTTTCATTGCCTTTCAAATGGTTACGGCATCAGCGTTTTATTTTTACTAAGAGATTCATCCCCTGCGCCGGTTAAAATGCTCTCAGAGGTATGACATTACTGAAAAAAATCAACATGCTGCGAATATTATTTATTGCTTAGGTGGTCACCGAGAAAATCCGTAATTCAAAACGACCAGTATAAAAGGCGGAAAGCCAGACCTCAGAAGTATGGGGAGGAAGTGGCCGAGTGGGCTAACGCGTCTCAGCTCGGAGCGTGGAGCGAAAGCTTGCGCTGGGAACCTCCTGGGTTCGATTCCCCACTGCCCCCGCCCACTTCGATCAGGATGAGTTTCGTACCGGCACGCGTTCGTGTGATCACTACTGCGTGATGCACGTTAAAAACCCCAGGTTAGCGGTTGTACCGCACTGGCTAAATTTCTCATCTACAGCTAAGAGACCGATTACCCGTTGAGGCGCATCTCCCCATCCGTGACCGTTTCTCGCTCATAAGCTCATCACAATATGGTTTCCGGAAGGGTAGATCAACCGAACTCGCGCTACTAAATCAAAAAGAATTCATTTTAAAATCATTCGAACAAAAACTTTTAACTCTTGGTGTCTTTGTTGATTTCTCTAAAGCATTTGATCGCATAAATCATACGACATTAATTAGTAAACTTCAGTTTTATGGTTTCCGTGGACTAACGCTAAAGCTGTCAACATCATATTTAGAATTTCGTAAAAAATCTGTTTTTATAAACAACTATTCTTCCGACTTTCAAGCATTAAAAACAGGTGTCCCTCAAGGAAGTATATTAGGCCCGCTTCTGTTTAACATTTATATAAATGACATTGTAACGATTAGCCCAAACACCACTTTCGTCATTTATGCTGATGACACAACACTACTTTTTTCAGCTAACAATGTCGACACACTTGCAGAAACAACCAACAACACACTGGAACGAAGCCAACTCTCTACTCATTAATACATCAAAAACAAAGGCGGTTATTTTTAAGCCACATAATAAATTGGTAAATATTGACTTGCACCTTAAACTTGGCCTCTCTAGTATTGAAGTCGTCCCGAACGTAAAAACCTTAGGTGTAATGTTTAATGAAAACATGTCATGGGACAGCCACATTCAAATTGTAATAAAAAACAATTTCAAGTGTTGTCGGCATTCTTAACAAGTTCCGTTCTAGTCTACCAGTAAGAATTAAACTTCTTATTTACAATTCTTTATTCATGTCACATTTGAATTATTGTCACTTGGTCTGGGGCACATCAACCACAACTAACTTAGACAAGTTAACGATCCTTCAAAAGAAGGCGATCCGAGCTATAATAAATGTACCACAATCAACCCACACGAAACCATTGCTTAAATCATTGAATGTCCTATCCTTAAACAAACTGTACGAGTACACTTTACTTACTCGATATATAGCAAGTATTAAACAAAGGACGCCTGACATTAGTAACATATCGGAATTAACAATAAATATTAGACCTTATAACGTACGTCACAAAGAAGTATGGAGGATACCATTCAGTCGAACCACCTATGGAACTCAAATGCTAAAACATCGTCTTCCTTTTTTACTAAACCATTTAATTGAAAATAACATTATCATCGAACATTTAACATCTCATTCTTTAAAACTGATATTTTTGTGAATATTGATGTCATACAGTTGTGTTTTAGAATATAGAGTGTATTTTTTTTTACATTGTAATGTATATCCCAATTTTAAACGTGTATTTTGACTATTGCTACAGTGATTATTTTTCTTAAGTATTTGACTTTTTTTTTCGATTGCTTGCCGTTTGCTGAAAAAGGGGGCGTGAACCTCGTCAAGCCGCCATCTGTCGGCTTTTTGTTCATGCCTCCAGTGCCTGTATTCTTGTACAGACGCAAATAAAAAAATGATTGATTGATTGATTGATTGATCAAGGCTGTATAAACATAAAGAGCAAACCAATTTTTTTTCCTCAGAAGTATTTTTGGGTGTGCTGTTATATTCATGTTTGTTGTGCCGTGCATGTATATGCGCTCAATGTACACGTTCGGCTGATGCTAGCGGTATGCCTAATGTATCTACATGTGTGTATAATAGGTGCCTCAATAGCCCGAAGTACAATGGGGGCGGGAGCAAAACAATATTTTTGCAGCATTTGGTACCTAGCGCCACCTAGCATAGCTGAAACTTATATTCGACCTACGAAACTGATATGAAATTCCCAATAAGTTCTGATATAAAAATGTGTCCAATAAACATGTCAGAAATAAATTCATACATTTTTTCTCAGTACGGTATGTGTTCTTTTCTCGGCTAAAACCCGCATGGTTTATGGTCCGTTTCGTGCTATTGTTTCGGAAAGAGGGACATGGCAAGCGCATGTGTCGACCTTTGAGACGAAGCATTTGTCCATGGTTCCAGATAAAATATTATTTGAAGGTACATAACTCAGGAAATATGATCGCCTTCCTTCAAGAAAAGGGCTTTGAAATTATTCCTGACTTTTCCATCAACATCCAGGACATGTTTTATTCAATTCCTCATGCAAGCCTCTTACACAGTCTCCGAACTAGCATACAGGAGCAGGGTGACATCTCGCTCCAGAATGAAGCAGAAATCAACTTAGACAGTTTTCTGTAGCCACTGAGTGTCTAGTTAAAAGCGACAGTTGTGTTATATCACTATCAACGGTATGTACAGAACACAAGTGTGTGCATCGGATCCCGTATGGTCTTAGTTCTGTGTGATGTGTTTCTCGCGGCATGTGGAAGAAAACTCAAAAGATAGTCAAGGGTTCCAGGATCGAGGTGATCTTCAGGTATGTCGACGATTTCTTGATTTTATGCAACATGGAGCCGGATGAAGAAACCTATGGGTGCCGTGCAATTGTTATGAGATGTTTCCAGCAGAGCTGCTTTGGACTCATGTTCACCTACGAACTTCCTGAAGAAAAGTCTCTAAGAGTCCTGAATTTAGCCCTGACGTTTACGCTTGGTCACGTGTGCTGTAGGTACCAAGCTAGGTGCTGTAAAGGGTTCCTTCCTTTTGGCTCTTGACATAAAAAATGTGAAACAAGGTGAAGCTAGTAGAGCACTTACAGCTGCCCTTAAAAAGTCGTACAGTTATCAAGTTTTGCGAAGCTTTCAAGCACAAATGTCAAGGCTACAGGCTGCTGGTTACCCCAGTACATAATTGATAGCGTCGTGTGAAAATATCTGCAGCAACATCAAGCAGAACCCTGGGGAAAAATGGCCAAAAAAATACATGAAAGCCTATGGTGAAAGTGCCACGGCATCCCTCACAGATTGAAGAAGATTGGTGAACGGCATGGCGTCCAGGTGGTTCGCTCCACGCCGAATAAGGCATATTCTACGTGTCGCAGGGTAAACCAGGAGGGAAAATTCAAAGGAGAAGTTTGTGGCATTGCTCAAAGGACAAAGCATGCGTCGTGTGAAAAAGGAGTACTATATAACATCCTATTATCATAGCGTCAATGCTACATAGGCCAAACCGGTCGTTGCATCAACGACCGGACAGGGGATACATGCTGATTCGCGAAGGAATATATCAGCAGGGGGACATCTACCAATCTATTGCCGAGAATGCCGGTGCACTGTAAGTTTAAAAAACATGAAGGGTCTGGGAAAAACAAAGAAAAACGTGCGCGTGAAATTCCTGAGGCATTGGCCATCGATGAAAAAGAAGACGAATTTGTCAGTGCGCCTTCCCTGGCGCTATACAAGCGAGAAAAAGTCTTTCTGCCGGGGTCATGAAGGCCACAAAGCAGCTCCGCGTTTGTAAATATGCATAGAAGTAGAAGGAGGTTTTAAACCAATTTGTATATAAGTAACACCTTTCGGCGGGCTAGTTGGTTCATGATTTGTAGAAATAAATGAACTGCGCAAAGGACGAGGATAGAGGTAGAAACGAGTACGACACACGGAGCGCAGACTTCCAACTGTTGATTTGGCGTAGACACAACAGTCTATATAGCAGCAGCGATGAGTATGCTGCTGCTGTTCTCGCAAGAGCAAATGAGGAAACGGAAAGAAAACTCGTAGAAGCCTACTTCAATAAAAAGAAAGGTCACGACTGCATAAGCATGCAATCTGTTTCACTATCAGACAAGGAATTTTCTTTTTTGGATGGTCATGTTTAAACCTTATTTCGCCGCAAACTGATTGCTGCTGCTATATAGACTGTTGTGTCTGCGCCAAATAAACAGTTGAAAGTCTGCGCTCCATGTGTCGTACTCGTTTCTACCTCTGTCCTCGTCCTTTGCGCAGTTCATTTATTTCTACAAATTGTATATAAGCCAGAAGCGGGCTTCAGTCCAGGTTTTAAATACTGACAGTAGTGAAGGAAATTGATGGCTTTAATACAGCTAGTAGTCTAGTGGTGATAAATGTTTGTGTTTATTAGTGTTTAGCTGGCACCACCCAACAATATAACCCAACTAGCTCTGCTCCAACCAGCAGTACGAACAAATATTGCTCTGGGGATTCGAAACAACTACACATTTTACCACAGGAGCTAGCATGCTTTGCTAGTCTAAGTGATTTATAACTGAAATATTGACCAGTGTTATTGCTTTTCTTGAAACTCCTAGAATAAAATTATTTCACTAAGTTAAGTATAGCAATTAGTAAATATATAAAACACGTGTCTTACGTTAAGAAGAGGTTCATCTGCTGAAGAGAGCATCGCGAAAAGAAACCTTCATTGGCGCCTCCCAAGTATGGTGCCATAAGGTATCCCCGCTACGCGAGCATTGAAGCCACGGCGTTCCGGAAACGTTGTACGAAGGAATTTCACCGTCATGGTGCATGCCCATTCTGGAGAGGGGAAAAGAAAGTGAACAACAAATATTTCTGTAGATCTACAATAGTTACGTTATTCCCATGTGATCTCAGGTTAGTTTTTTCCTTTAAGAAACTCCTTTTATGGTCCACACAGGGGGCCTTTTAGATAATGTAATAATAAAATGTATTTCTATGACATAAGGTTTATTCAAACGCGAAAGCCCGATGTGCCTGACACAGATCAACAATTTATTTTTAGTTTATTTTGTAAATATTATCACTCAGACGAACTCTACAGATCAGTGGATTTTATAATGTGCATTGAATATTTTATAGTACTGCTTGAGGTTCTAGCGGGAATCTTTAAAGAGAATGCAAAGAACGAAAGCTATTCTTCAAATATGTCAAATTTTAAACACTTACGAAAATAAATCTTGATCGACATAGTTCAATACCAAAGCGCGTATCATGCGTATTACACAAATTATACAACAGGCAATATTGTTACCCGTTAAAGGGAGGATATTTTAGACACATTACACTCAGGTTCTTTAAAAAAAACGCGATTTCAGTCCTGAACACTAAGGCACATGGCGAATGTTTTGTTATTCTGAAGTTTTACCCTGCTCGTTTCAAGTGGCCTTTGGGATCTCATCGAGAGGATGTGTAAAACATTTTATAGCAGCGTCCAGTACACAACGCAACACTGTTGACGTGATGAAGCGATCACCGGTCTTGACCTTTTCTTAGTTTAACTGCTACCATAAAAACACCTAGTGTGGCGGAAGTCATTACTTAGTTCAGTAACGAAAGTAATAAATCTTGGCGGCCATCAGTCCTGTGTCTGAATAAAATGCGAAAAAGTGCCGATTTCGCGTCCACGTTATCAGTGTCATAGAGTGCACAATTTCGGTAGAATATCTTCTCGGGCATATTATGCACCCATACGTCTGCTTGCCGCGCTTATTTGAATACGACCCCACAAATTACAACTTTCGCTAACTCGATCGCTGGAGAAAATGCTAGCCGTTCACACTGAAAAATTTTATGGTATCACAAAAATGCACCATCTAGATTCACGTTTGGTGAACATTCGAGTTTTTATGTGCTGGTGCCGATATTTTGGCTCTTTTTACAGCGCTAGGGTTCATTGTCGACATATATTTGTCCTGGTTACATTGAGACATATTCTAGAAACATATTATGTGGCAAATCGCTTAATTGTTCATTAACAGCTACTTGGAAGTTGCTAAGTCTTTCTAAATGGTGAAACAAATTTGCCCACTGCTTTGATATGTTTCATATGAGGTTATGACACGAAAATATCAAATATGATGTAACAACACTACTAGGACCCATTGTATGTTCCTATATTTTCGCTTTTTTTTAAATGGCGCGTTAGTTTTGTGAATATCGATATATATGCGGAACCTTCGGATCCACCCCGTTCGGGAGGGCCGCAATGTTTGGTGAGTCGGTGACGTACCTCGCTCAACGCTCGGCGTGCCCCTGTATGCACGCCGAGACATGAGTCTCTCGGTGACGCACGCTTCAGCTCCCCGTTTACCTTCGCGTTTTGAGCACGCGGTTTCTTGACCATGAAGTCTACGGCATTGCTCGATTCGTCTGAGTCTTTGACACTGATCGCAGAAGTGATGGGAGTGATTGTTAACAACAGCTGTTGAAGCTGGTCATTTTTACTTGGATCCGCCGGCGGCCAGTTCCAGCGACGACGAGATCGTCATGGACAAGCTTCCCGTTGTCCTTGACGACCTCGCACATGCATGCCGAGGGGAAAGTCAAAGAGTAAATGGCGAGATCAAAAATTGAGTTGGAGAAGCCGAGTAGCGTTAGAGGGTGCGATAGTTTGTGGGAATCCGTCCGACGGCCGTACTTCCTGCCGCCCCTTGCTGGGACCTCCCGCGCCCCCGTCCCGGGCGCCCCGTGCGGTCGGGCCCTGTCGGCGAGAGGCCGTTGCCTCCGGATGGAACCCGGGCGCTTCCGGGATCACGTGGGTGCCCCTGCCCGCAGCCTCCCGGGTTGACGACCAAGGTTGGCGCGTCTCTTTGCGGCCCCCCCGGGGCCCCGCCGAGGGTTCTACCGCCTGGGCACCCGGAGGAAACCCGGGTGCTTCCGGGATCACGTGGGTGCCCCTGCCCGCGGCCTTCCGGGTCGACGACCAGGGCTGGCGCCCCTCTCTGTGGCCCCCCGGTACCCGGCCAGGGCGCCAGGGGCATCTGCCAGAGTGGCTCCGCGGCTTCCCGGGTCGACGACCGAGGCTAGGGCGCAAGGGGCAACACCGAGAGTGGCTTCCGGGATCACGTTGTGACGCACGTGAACATATCGTGTTGGTGCGCGTGATCGACCGTGGCTGAGAATATAAAAGGCACGTTCTGGAGTGAGACGGGCTGGAACCCGGGGAACGGAATGGGGCAGAACCTGGACTGACGGCTGCAACGAGAGCAGAACCCGGACGGGCGACAGCGCCCACCACAGAGCAGAACGCGGACGGACGACAGCGCCCACCACAGAGCAGAACGCGGACGAATGACAGCGAGCACGGACTGCGGAAGACGACGGCCGGACGGACGACAGCGACCACGGACTGGGGCTCTTTGGCGACGTGAGTCGAAGTAAATGTTTCTGGCCACGCACTGTGTTGAGTGACTTCTTGGATGGCGTGCGAAGCACGACCCGATCGGGCGTTTATAGGGAGACGAGCCCACATTAACTTGGCGCCCAACATGGGGTCCGATCGGTTGGCCGTTGCTTTCGCTTCTCCCTGAGAGGCCGCGCACTTTGCGGTCCACGGATTTTTATGGGAGAGCGGGTATGGATCGTTAGAGCTCGAAGAGACCGACGATGGTTAACACCAGGTCCGGCTGCGAGATTAAAGACGGTTCGTCGGAGAACGAGCCCGGGAGTGATAGCGCAGAGACGGAGGCGGCTCCGGACACGAGTTCACGCACGCCCCCAGAGACTGCGACTTCGCCCCCATCTCCACCGGTAACAGAAGGCGCGCTGGACGCGGGAGAACTGATAGGTGCGATGTCGCGAATGATGGACGCGACGTCGCGGCAGATGGGGACAGCCCCAAGCGGTGCGAGTGCGGCGCCTTCGTCGATACCCTGCCCGCGGCTGAACGTGCCTACAGCGACATTCTCGGGGTACTCCGGCGGGAGATCAGTGCACGATTTCCTCCAGGACTTAGATGCGTACATAACCGCTTTGGGGGCATCGGACGTAACAGCCCTACTGCAGATCGTGCCGATCACACTGACGGGTGCCGCCGCGCGTTTGAGACGGTTGCAAACACCGTTCCAGTCAATGGCGGTCTTCCGGGCGTAGTTCTGCGGGGAATTCTCCTCCCCCCCCGACTACGAGATGCGGATTCACGACGAGCTGGCGAGCCGCACTCAACACCCGGACGAGAGCCTCGTGAAGTACGTTCGGGCTCTCCAGGAGCTCTACTCGAGGGCCGAACCTTCCGCGCCTAACGCGGAGAAAGTAGCGAGGGTGATCCGCCAGTGCAACCTCAGATTAAAGGAGCACCTTCGAGGACGCCAGTTCGCAGACCTCGAAGCATTGGCGAGAGAGACGCGCACAGTTCAAGCGGGCTTGCTCGTTGAGTTGCAATACCGGCCCCCTCCAAGGGCAGAGGAGTCCTTGGAGCCGGGATGCGCGTGGTCGGGACGCGCCGCTGACGATTACATCGAGTCGCACGCGGCGTACGTTGCCGTCGCGAATCGCGGGAATGGCGGAGCGATTCCACTTTGGGCCCTGGACCCATTCGGCTTCAAGCAAAGGCGCAGGGTAGCCAGCGCTGGGGCGCGACACCGCAGGGGGAGTGGCGCGTTCGACTACCGCGGAGGCGCGACGCGTTATGACGCTCGTGGTGGTGACAATGGCGTACGAAGGGGCGACGCGCCTCGCGCTGTTAACGACAAATCGGTAGCACGCAACGACCGCGGTCAGGTCAGGTGCTTCAGGTGCCACCAGCCTGGGCACATCAGGTGGCAATGCACGTGGGCAGCAGCCGAGTCCGGATTCCCGGAAAACGCGCGGGGCCGGCGCGCCAGTAATCGGGTTGCCCGAATCAAGGTTACCGGCCGCTGCCGAACCCCGGGTCAGTCCGACGGCGGGGCGGAAGTCGCGGGCAGCGACCGGGTAGCGTTCGCGCCGTCGGCATGTCGGGCTCAGCACTCGACACCGTTAAGGGGTCCATACGTGTGGGTAGAGATCGGTGGTATAAATTATCCAGCATTGGTCGACACTGGCTCAACCCTCTCTCTCATCGAAGACTCTGTGTACATAGACTGCCGCGAGAGAAACCTTCCTCATGCGCGAAATCGCAACTCCGTTGCGTTTAGCGGCGGGATCGGCCGAGGCGCAACGCGCAGTTCGCCTTCACCTCGGCCTCGACGGCAAACGAAGGAGGCAGCGCTTTGCGTATCTGCCGGGCATGTCAATCCCAATCATTTTGGGGCAGGACTTCGTTTGCCGAGAGGGGATCATTCTGGACCTAAAAAATAATGGGTACAATGGCAGCCCGTTGACCCCTTTAATTCAATTTGTACCCTCACTCTCTTTGGGGAAGGAGAGCGTCCTCTCGCTGGGCTGCGCCAGGAGCAGGTGTTAGCTGCGCGGGCCCTACCATATAACGTCGAAGAGTTCGTGACATCTTTCGATGGGCCGGCCGAACAAAGGCGATCGTTAGCGGATGCCTTGTCTAGATATGGAGCTATGTTTACCGAGAGACTGGGAGTCACACATGTTTTACAACATGAAATAGACACTGGAGACGCTAGGCCGTGGGGTTGTAACCCCAGACTGCTGAGTGTGCACAAGCGAGCTCTCCTGGGTAAGGCTATCGATGAAATGATGGACACGGGGGCCGTACGGCCGTCACAAAGCCCATGGGCCTTCCCGGTAGTGCTAGCGCCAAAGAAGGACGGGACAGCCCGTCTTTGCGTAGACTACCGCCGACTCAATGAAATGACCAAAAGGGATGCATACCCCTTCCCACCTATTGAGTCCATCATGTACTCGCTGGGTACAGCGAAGGTCTTTACCACGCTCGACTGCAGCAGAGGCTTCCTGCAGATCCAGGTAGCCCCAGGCGATGTTCAAAAGACAGCGTTCACCTGTCACAGTGGGTTGTTTGAGTTTACCCGCCTGCCGTTCGGATTATCGAACTCGCCATCTAGTTTTCATCGGCTGATGGACATCGTGCTGGGGGACGCGAAGTTCAACTTCGCCATGGCGTACATGGACGATGTCGTGGTATTCTCGAACTCGTTCGAAGAGCACCTAACTCATCTCGAGATCGTTCTGAGTCGAATGAGGAAGGCTGGGTTCACGATCAACCCAGAGAAAGTGCAGCTGGCAGCCTCAAGAGTTAATCTCTTAGGCTTTATCGTTGACAACGGTACGTTGAAGCCGAATGACGACAAGTTGGGGGACATCCTCCATTATCCAGCGCCGTGTGACGTAAATTGCCTTCAGAGTTTTCTAGGAATGGTCGGTTTTTATCGGCAGTTCATTCCGGGATGCGTGGACCTCGCCCAGCCATTGAACCAATTGCTGTGGAAAAACTCAAAGTGGATCTTGGGGCGGGAGCACGACGCGGCTTTCGCGTCTCTCGCGAGGGCAATAGCTGATACAGCGAGCTTACACTTGCCAGATCTGAACCGGCATTTCGTTGTACAAACGGATGCGAGTGACTACGGTGTCGGAGCAGTGTTGTTACAGGAGCACGACGGACAGTTGCGCCCTGTGGCTTTCGCGAGCCGAACGCTTACCCCGCCGGAGCGCAATTACAGCGTAACGGAGAAGGAGGGTCTGGCCGTCATGTTTGCTTTGAAAAAGTTCGATCTCTATTTAGACTGTCCGACTTTTGTCATACAGGCGGATCACGCCGCACTAAAATGGATCCAGAGGTTGAAGGAGCCTTCAGGAAAACTGGCTCGCTGGGCTGTGACCCTGGAGCGGTACTCCTACACAGTCGAATACCGAAAGGGTTCGAGCAACAAGGTGGCGCACGCGCTCTCTCGGGTGCCCCAGAATGGTGGTCGGGAGGAGGAGACGCGACCGGTGGGGGGATCGAGGAGCGCGGGAGAGAAGGGAGATGTCTCCGTGCGCGGGGGAGGCCCCCGCCACCGAGGGAAAGCGAGAGAACGGCTGGGAGGAGGGGAAGCAGCCGGAGCTCGTAGCCGCGGTGGGTCGCGCTACGAGAGAGAAAATGTTCGTGGCTTGGGGTGAAGTGGTAAGCAAGGAGGAGCTTGTCGAGGCCCAGGGAGCAGATGGATTTTGTCAGCGGGTGTTGGGAAAACTTGCGGAAATTGCGGTTGACACCAGGAACACTGACGGACGAATCGTCGCGCCGTTCGATTCATATCTGCTGGGCGAAGACGGGCTATTGCTCCTCTATATCCCCGCGATCGACGAAGAGGAGGAGAACGACCCTCCCTTCAGGGTGGTGATTCTTAGGAAGCTACGCAGGAAGTTTTCCAGATACTTCCACGACTCGGCTCTGGCCGGTCATGGCAGTGGCAGCAAGACTTTTCAAAAGTTATGTCATGTCGCGACCTGGCCAGGAATGAGGCAGGACGTATTTCGGTTCTGTCGTAGCTGTCCGGCTTGCCAGAAGGCGAAACCGAGAGGCGGGAAGCCCCCGGGATTGGTGCAGCCGGTAGCGAGTCACTACTGACTCTCATAACTTCTGTCTGCAAATAAGTAACTTTTCTGTTATAGCCGATGATAAAATATATTGTCTAAACACGCTTTGTTAAATTGCGGTAATGAAAATTTCTGAATGTTTCTTTTTTTTTTAGTTGCTGCTACTGTGCCTTGTAGGCGGTCAAGGTCTTGTCAAGCTGTGCCATACAGGTTTTTTCCTTGATCGCCACCATCCACTTTCGATGGAAATAAACGCATTATTATTATTATTATTATTATTATTATTATTATTATTATTATTATTATTATTATTATTATTATTATTATTATTACCCGTGGGAGATAGTCGCGAGCAACATCGTTGGCCCACTGCCGAGGAGTCCTCGGGGAAACCAGTACCTGTAGGAGATCACTGACCATTTTTCCAAGTGGGTGGAGCTGTACCCTTGAGAAAACTGGTTTCGGAGCGAATCTGGGAAAAGTTGTTGGACACTCTCCTGCGCTTCAGAACAACCAAGTGTCTCGTCAGCGACAACGGTAGTTATTTCACTAGTAAAGTCTTCGTGGACTCCTGCTTGGCCCTCAATATCTAGCACAAGAGGACGTCACCGTACCATCCTCAGGCCAATATCACCGAGAGAGTGAATCGGAACCTAAAGAACATGCTGGTCGCGCTGACGGAGAGACACTGGGACTGGGACGAACATATTGTCGAGATGGGTTTTGCCATTCGAACGACAGCGAACCGATCCACTGGGTTTACACCAGCGTTCCTGAACTTGGGTAAGGAGCTGCCGTCTACACTGGAGGACGGATTAAGAGACAGCGACGTCGCATCGGGTCGCCCCCTCTCTACGTACCCGGCCGTGCTCAAAAGCCGCTTGGCGGGCGCGTTGCACGACTCAAGGGAAAACCTTGATGCCGCAAGGATTGAGCAGGTGGCGCAGTACGATAAGAGCCATCGTCACCTGGAATAGAAAGTTGGGGACCTGGTTCTGAGGAGAGTGCATCCACTGAGTAATGCAGCTTGCGGTTTCGCAGCATCGCAGGCTCCGAAGTGGGATAAGCCCTACGAAGTGAGTACGCGAGTATCGCGGCTTACGTATAGACTCTCTCGGCCAGACACAACAGAGGAGTCTAGCCCTGTTCACGTGTCCGATTTAAAGGGGTACTACCCTCGTGATCAGGGCCGCGATGGACGGGAAGCTGCTGAGGAGGACGGGGAATGCCTCGTTTCCTCCGGACGGCAGGCGCGGTTTGGAGCACGGACGAAGCGCAGTGGCCGGACGGTGCATGGCACTGTCGGCGAGTCCACTTCTCACAGGAATTTCTGCCGTCACGACAATAAGCGGCGCAGGGTTTAACCCATTTCTGGGTTTCTAAGTGTATTTTCTTCCCGCAGAATGCCTTTCTGGAGCGCCGCCAGACGCAAACGGCACAAAGGCGCCGGCCGGGGATGACCCTTCGAGGAGGCCCGCCCGTGGAGAACGGGGCGTCGACTCCCCCAGGGTTACACGGTTGGAGGCCCTGGGCCGGGGCGGCCCAAGAGGTGGCCCCGCGGTCGGGCGCCGGACGCCGGGGCAGAACAGCGCCACCCGCGCGCCCCGGGTCTCGCGGGCCACCGCGCTTTCACACCCCAGAGCGGGTCGAGCCCGCCTGCGGGGGAGGACCAGCTACGAGCAGGCCTCCTCGCCATGCTCAGGGAAATCTTTAGAGGAGCGGAGAGGGACCGCCACCACAGGGGCGACGGGCCTGGAGCCGGCGGCTATGCCACACCGTGGCAACTTGGATGGCGTGGGACGGGCGGCAAGCTGTCCACTTCGTGTCCCGCCAGCGCTGGCGGGACTAGCCGAGACCGGCCCACGACACGCCGGGTGCTGAGGTCCCGCCGCCATTACTGGGGCACACGCTGCCCCCTTCGAGTTGGCCCCGGACCTGCAGGACGCCTGCTGGCTGTGCCGGGTGCTGGTGGTGCACCGCGTGACGCAGGAGGCCAGCCCGTGCCACCAGGAGCAGCTCAGGGCGGTGGACCCCTACGCGCGTCGGAGCGGCGCTGCGGCTTCTCCAGAAGGATCGGCCCGACCTTCTGACCCTCGCGGCTCGGGAGCCTCCTGAGAAGGGCGCCACCACTACAGCCGCTGCCGCTGTCCCTACCGCCGCTTCCGCTGCCTACACCGCCGCGACCACCGCCACCACGGCGTCGGACCAGCTGCCGCTCCCGCTGACGCCGTTACCCTGCCCGCCCGAGCCCCTCATCGCCCCGCTGCCGCCTTCACCCGACAAGGACACGGTAATGGCGGAGCTGGAGGAGTTTCTGGCCGAGGACCGTCCGCCTCCCGCCGAACCGGACCCCCGGAGTCCGGGCCTTGAGTGTCTGTGGGGGGGGGGGGGAGGCGTGGGAATCCGTTCAACGGCCGTACTTCCTGCCGCCCCTTGTCGGCACCTCCCGGGCCCCCGTCCCGGGCCCTCCGTGCGGTCGGGCCCTGTCGGCGAGAGGCCGTTGCCTCCGGAGGTAACCCGGGCGCTTTCGGGATCACGTGGGTGCCCCTGCCCCCGTTTTCCTGGGTCGACGACCAGGGCTGGCGCCCCTTTCTGCGGCCCCCGGGACCCGGCCAGGGCGCCAGGGGCATCTGCCAGAGTGGCTGCGCGGCTTCCCGGGTCGACGACCGAGGCCAGGGCGCCAGCGGCATCACCGAGAGTGGCTTCCGGGATCACGTGGTGGCGCATGTGAACCTATCGTGTTGATGTGCGTGATCGAACATGGCTGAGGATATAAAAGGCACGCTCTGGACTGAGAGAGGGTGGAACCCGGGGAACGGAATGGGGCAGAACCTGGACTGACGGCTGCAACGAGAGCAGAACCCGGACGGGCGACAGCGCCCACCACAGAGCAGAACGCAGACGGACGACAGCGCCCACCACAGAGCAGAACGCGGACGAATGACAGCGAGCACGGACTGCGGAAGACGACGGCCGGACGGACGACAGCGACCACGGACTGGGGCTCTTCGGCGACGTGAGTCGAAGTAAATGTTTCTGGCCACGCACTGTGTTGAGTGACTTCTTAAGGAGCGAGCGAAGCGCGACCCGATCGGGTGTTGGTAGGAAGACGAGCCCACAAGTTACGCAGCTAAACGAACGCGGGCTAGCATGGGCGCGCCTAGAATTAGAAAACGGTGAAGTACACATTATGATCACGGGGCTTATGGACACCACGATGTGCCTAAATTGAATAGTGTTGTCTGTTCGCCAGATAAAAATGGTCAACATTAGTAAATTTATTATTGCAATTACTACAAATCTAACAGTAGCAAACCTTGGTGTATATAATAAATAGACGAGCATTCCCTTTCAAGAGTAATCAATATATATGTTCGTGTCCTAACACCTATAACAGAAGTGGTGGTAAAACAAAGTATATGTGTACGAGTGCTGTTCAAGGTTGACCCCGACGTTTGCGTGTAAAGAATCGCTGCAAAAGCTTCGCGCAATTTACCTTGTGAAGGTCATTAACGCAAGTTGTTTTAAAGATTCCGCGCCTGGCATGAAATAGTTGACGCATGCGAAGCAGTTTCATCCATTATGGCGGTCAGCAATATAAGTGTTGCTGTGGAGCACCGTTATATAATCAAATTTCAGGTGAAGGAGAAAGTTAAACCAGCAGAATTCTTGAGAAGATTGCAAGAGCAATAAGTGGGACAAGCGGTGTCACAAAGAACGGTGTATACATATGATTTCAACAGTTGTTCGGCAGAAAACAACCACCGGTTGGAAATGAAACGCTTGGGTATTTTTGTTCTACTGCTGTCACGTATCTCAGTCCTTCCTACGCTAAAGTAAACAGAAACATGCCGAAACAATGACAGTGGAACGTCGACTCACACGGGGAGTACTTTGAAAAAAATAAAAAAAGCACTGACAGTTTCATGCCTGTAAAAGGTTAATTTCCTCTGTATGAGTGTAAGTCCAAGCAAAACTTCAATAACTCTTGCAATGTTCCCACTTGTCCATAAGTATTATTGCGCAGTTGTTTATTGTCACATGTACTGACTGTAAATCTATAAACGTTGCTACGAAAGTAAAAAAGAGTTGAAAATGAGAACTCTTACAGATGTCCCAGTTCGTGCGCTGCAGTGGATACCCCAGAATATGTATGAGCCACGTCTTCTATCTGGCCGAAACGATGCGTGGGATGACAGAGTCCGTTCAAGTAGGCTAGTCCTAAACATTAAACATCAATGTAAATTACACGTCAAAAACACTTACTCACAACGTATGTGTTCCGATTTGTAATTACAACATAATAACGCAATTAGCTTTAACCAAACCTATTTAGAGGAAGTTCAGTACAAATAAATATTAAAGCATGCATTTGCAGAAGATAGCATTTTCTATCCTTTTTTAGGAAATGGTTTATTATTATGGCTGACGTAATTGATCAGCCCGATGTCGCTCTCCCGGGTGCTTCCGATGTAACGTATCAGGCTAACACTAACAAAGAGAAATTTATTAAAATCAAAATGCGAATCTAAATATATATGTGAATCTTATGCAGCATATACATAGTTTATTTTAATACGTCATTTAGTTAAAACCTGCTAGAAGCATATGTTGAAAAGTTTAAGCCACAGAGCTAGGAATTGCTGCGATCTTCACTGTCCTGAATAAGTATTTAGCCGGTCTAATTTGTAAATTTGTGGACGCGCGTCGCAAAACACGGGCTAATTAGGAGAAATAAAAAAAAACAATAATGAAGTATTCTCGGAATACGGCAGTCTAAAATTTGTTTGATATGAAAAACCTAATTATAGTAATTAAAAAGGATTAGTGAATTTAATTGCTTAGAAAATATCGAGCCACAATTATCTTCCATTTAGTGACCGCTGGAAGCAAAAGCCAGACACGAACAAATTTATAATGCCAAATTTTTAACACCCAGTATATTATTTATACGATGCATGATATCATCACAGTACGTAGTACACAAACTGCGAAGTTCGGCTGTATTTTTGAGTTTTTTGTTGTTTTTCTACTATTCATCGATATACACATGTTCCAACAAAGTTTTGCCGAAAAATTAGTGAATTTTTTAGCAGCAAAACAAAAGTACAGAGATGAATAAAATATAAAACGCACTCCGGATATCTTAGAACTTCTGTTTTCCGCACTGTCTTATCAGCTCATTTTCTACAAGGTCAATGTCTCTCAACTTACTGTTGTGCATGTTTGAACTGTTAAATCAGTTCAGTTGTAACTGGGGTGCGGGAAACAACGACTGGCAACTTGTGATTAGCACAATGGTGGGTTGTTGGTTTTGTTGTTTGGTGTGTTTAGAGCTGATATTTACCGAAGAGTTTGTGCATGAAGGAAGCGTTTTGTCGAAAAGAGTTGTGTTCGAGGAAGGACGTGCAAGTGTAATTAGAAATAGAGAAGGAGCCAGACGCCTGCCTGCGTCCAGCGAGCAGGTGAAGTGGTTCTGTCGATAAACGAGTTACATTGGATGCTGTGAAATTTTTTTATCAAATCAGTCAAGGCTTTGCAATAATGCATGAGAGGGTTAGTATTGCAATGGTTAAGGTTAAAATTGATTCTATAGCAAGATAACAATTTTGACTCACCCTGGTATTTATACATGCAAAAAATTACCAAATCCGTCCGACGATTCAAAGTAATATCCTAAAGAAACGCGCAAATACACATGCGAAATTATACTAATTCCGCTAAAAAAACCATTAAAAAATATTACTTCAAATCGAAACATCAAGAAAAATCAGTGCACCCTTGCAAACCTTTTTAATATTCAGTGCACTGTACACGGGGAGCCCATTAAAAGAATACTGCACTTTACAAAAATACCAAAATGGGACACACGTTTTTTTTTAAAGATTGTCGAAAACACAATATTATCGCAATAGTTATGCCGGGAGACGCAGTCTAGGTGAAGGTATAGCCCTGCTTTAGGCCCCGCCCATCACAAAAAGCTTTTAATTAGCTAAACCTTATTTGTGGGGTCTCATTGGTTGGAGATATTATTGGGGTGTGGTATGTTTGTTGTAAAATTGTTTCTCCTTTCCATTGTACTCTTTTATTATACCATTTTCTATGTTTCAAAATCAAACCATATAGTGACAGTCATTGTGGTTTAAAAAAGAAATATCACAAGATCGCCTTTTCCGATTCGTGTTAAAGCTATAACAAACATGGCTACCGGCGTCTGCGACGAGCAGTTTCTAACATCGCGTAACTCTTTGGGTTCGTTTATTTTTATGAGTGCAAGTTGTTTCGCGTTAACTGATATTTGTCAAAGGCAAATTTAAACCGATGTATAGGGTGTCTGAAGTCACCAGGCTCGATCTAAAAGGGACAGTAAATTTCAACGCCTGCACGATGCAACCTAAACTTTTCGTCAGAGGCGTATTTAAAAGGTCCGTTTTTTTCATGTAAATTACGAAGCATAGCTCTCTTTCTGTAACAAATAGGGCCAAGAAACTCGCCAGGGTGAACGTCTGGTGGCGCCGCAGATGACTGGGTCGAGCGGCGGAGCACGTTTTGCGCACGTATGCTTCGGTAGCAGCGTCGGAAGGTGTAGCCGACCAGCGAAAGAAAGCATACGACCCGAAGACAAAATTCGTCGGCAGCAAGAACGCGGTTGCTATTTAACAGCGTTTCCTATTATTTCCTTAAAGTTCTCTTTTATTGCCAGCATTTTTTATTTTTCTTAATCCAAATGTACGCAACAAAAAGTTTATCTTCATTTTAGTCAGTCACGGTCGTCGCGAGCAGTCTCAACAAGGGAGTAGCGCCATCTATCAATAAGTTCGCCACACGCGCACGGAAGAAACGGACCTGTGGATTACACCTTTGACGAAACGTCTAGATTGCTTTGTGCATGCGTCGCTGTTTACGGTCTATTTTATATCGAGCCTGGGTACTTCATACACCCTACGGTATGAAGCAAAAAAATATCACAAATATCCCAATGTGGTAGCGTGACTGGCGGACACCTCGCGTCCCACGTCAACCATTTTCCTCGATCTGGCTTGATGCGTTCGTTTGCGCGTTTTGGTGCCGCATCAATCATGAAACTGTCGTGATAGCGAAACTAGTTTCAGTACTGAGGTGTAACCTTCAGGGGTAAGATGTTTGTAGCCATTTTGCTGGAAGCAATCGGGTGTTCGCCTAGTATCAGGTTTGTCCAGGCATGTTTCCTTTATTTCACTTCAGAAGGGCCGTTCTTTCATGTTTGAGCAGTGCACCTGGCTTGCTGAGGTGAATATTTTTAGGTGCTGTTTAATCTTGCGTCACGACACTTACCCACCTTGCTCGAGCAGTCTATGCGAGAGAACAGTAACAAATAAAGCTGAAAGAACTACATATTTATTGTAGCGTGAGCTACACTGGCCGAGGATGAGCAGTTTCGCGTGGCTCGCATAATGAGCCGTGCTCCGTGCTGCGCAAGCGCGATGAGCAGTGACGTCACACGGCGCACAGCTGGCGCGCCGCAGCTGTTGCCGCCGCGCGCGCCTGGCCGGTCTGCACATTCCAGAGGAGTGACGTCATAGCCGCGGCGGACGCACTGGCGCCGCCGCGTGCTCAGCTGTCCGCCTGCGTTGCGCAGTAGCCAAGTCTGACGCTGCACCAGAGCCGCTTGATAGCGCTTCTCATTTTGTGCGCATAAGCTCGCGCTACGTATATCCTGGAACAGCCGAGCTAAGCCACCGCAATTTTTTTGTAGATTTTTCTAGTTATTTTGGTCGCTTTTTACAGCACTTCGACAGGTGCTGAGAGACGCTTGTTTTTGGACCGTGGCTCTTGCATGATGGAACGCTAGAACGGCGCTTTCATGGTCGCGTCTTGTGGGCGTCACAGACAATTTTTGAACAGGAGCGGAATAGCAGACGGACGCAAGCGATTGCGGACGCGGGTGTGCCGCTTTCATGGCAGCGCCTAAAGAGGGAGACACATGAACGATGAAAACTGGCACTGCGCGGCAGAATCGCAGCAACGGACGCTGGCGTCCCTACATCACTTCTGCGTTGCGCCGCGTTGCTCGGATCTGGTCGAAGCTAAAGAATTTGCTAAAGCGCTGGATGATTTTACGTTTGTACCTCCAAGCAGGTGCGTGCTGGGATGCACTTGATACAAAAACGGCGGAGCTTCGCCCCTGCTTAGTTTGTCGCGACGGCACGGCGCTGGCATCTACAATAGAGCAATGAAAGCGTGCTCTTAAACGGCGACACGTCACCGGCGGCCGTAGGAGACTAATGGAGCATGCGCGTCTGGATGTGGGATGCGCCATGAGCCATAAATGGCGACGCACCGCCGCCGTCTAATAGAGCGCTCGCGGTACGATAAAACAACGGCAGTACTTGGATAAGTCAGGATATCCAGCGCTTTCGTCCATGCAGATAATGCCAAGCGGTGCACCTAGCGGTGAGCGGCGAATGCCCCGCTGCGCTCACTTTCACCCCTCATGTGTCGCAGACTTAACGGGCGTTAACAAGACGACGATAGACGGTGGGGGTTAGCAGACGATGCCGAAGGCCTCCGAGCGCCCGCTCGCATGACTAGAAGTCGGTGTTAGACGCCAGAATAGACCCACCGCACGTCGCTACAAGGAGACACCAGGCTTGCAAGCTTATCCGTTAGAGCATCCAAGCCAATTCAGTAGTAATAGGTGGACCACTGATCTTTAGTCGGGCATTAAAGCGGACTTTGACCTCTACCTAAATTGCGTCTGACAACGTAAATATTGTGTAATCCTTTTTTCGTTAAAACCTTTAAACGAAATGCGTGTCCCTAGTAATATACTAATAAAAAATGATTGTCGTGTCCCTTTAGACTTTAGAGGATACATTCAATGACGGCACCTGACGTGGAGGGCGATATGCACCGTGTGATACGTGAGTCTTCTTCCTGACTAAAACCCTGAGTTCCTTCGATCTCTCTTTTGCATACTGTTGCGTGGCAAGTACGAACATGCCAGCTTTTATAGCTAAATAGAAGGAATCTAAGAAACAGTCTCCACAAACCTCGGAGCACTACAGCACTACCATTTGCTTAGTTTCTTTAGCCGATAGCTTCATATGGGAAGCCTGCGCGGACCTCTTTGCTAATTTTGGTCTGACCGAGATGACGTCCCAATGTTACGTCACGTCATTGTGTGACGTAATGTAACGTAAACTGGTTATGTCACGTAATGTTCTGACAGTGTCGCGTGGCGTTATGGTGATGCATGACGTTACACTGTCGCAACGTGACGTCACAATTTTTCCATTCTTGCGCGGAATTAGTCCGTAAATTCCGATAGAAAGTGCCGCTAGTTTCACAACTGACCTAGTACTCCTCTATTTTAATTATTTGACGGAATCTCTACGCCACGCCATTTTCGTCACCTGGTCAGTGGGTAGTCCGTATGACGTCACGTGAGGTCAAACTTTAGCAACAGATTTCAGCACCCCCGTAGAAAGACATTCGTGAGAAACTTTACAATCATTTGTCCATATTCGTAGAAAGCACCCAATACCAGTTCACACTTTTCACGTACGCGAATTTGGTTGGTACAGTTCTACCGTGAGCACTATGATGGTACCAGGAATTGTTTTGCCAAACTCTTGTTACCGAGCCGCACGGCGAATACGCGAACGTTGCACTCTTGTGGAATAAAGCGTTTGAACGGGAACGTCCATAGCCCCACAGAGTCACTAGAATTCTACGCTCAGAGTTTCGGCACTTTTTTCTCTTATTGGTCTACGCTGCCATGACGGTCGTCATGCGTTCGCGTCACGTGACGTGTATTTAAGCACCAGCAGTTTGTAGACATCGCAGTTTAATCTATGAAAACCAGACGCGTATTCGAACATGCTTGCGGAGTAGGCCGTCAAGTGAATTACGGCACTATGATTGTCCCGCTTCTATGTACGTCGCATCACCCGGTTTACTGGGGGAAGGAGAGAAGGCTGGACCGAGGCTCGGGTCGGCAAGTGTTATGGCGCGTTCACACTTGCGCATTCGCGGGCGGATCCGCGCGGGCGGGAAGTAGATTTTGGTGCGGAGTGACGAGATAGACTCGTCGCCGGCAGAAAATTTGTATGTGGGTCGCAAACTGATCCAGATTTTCCGCCATGTTGCTCCAAAATCTACTTTCTGCTAGCGCAGATCCGCCAGCGAATCCGCAAGTGTAAACGCTCCATTTGTAAGTCCCACGCTTCTGGGCAGGAGATCCTAGAGCGAGCGCTTTATCGAGTTTGTTGTCCCCACAGCCCGGTGTTTACTAACGCAGCAAAAACAAAAATATGGAACCTCGCCTAGCACGGTCTGGGCACCAGCGCTTCGCTCTGACCCTTGCTTTAGTCGCACGAGGAGCGGCCTTCGAATCGTCATCTTCGATTTTTTTTATTAAAAACAAACACGAAAATACGGATTGTTGTCCTCACATGTGACTTGTACCGCTCGAGGCATTACTGTTCGATCTCCTCCCCAGTCCTCAAGCCGGCTACCTGATTTATCTACGGTTAGCGGGCAAGCAAATCTGGGATCCGGTCAGAAACTACAGCGTGAGACACGGAAGTGGGTTTGCCAAGCCTCGGACACCCTCTCCTCTCTCTGCCCCAGATAACTTGGCGATGTGACGTCTATGAAAACGTGCCAATCAAAGAACCGAACTTGGCATGTTGAATAACTCCAGAAGCTCTTCCAATTGCGCGAACCGGGCGGGCGCCGTTTGCGACAGTTATCTGTTTGATATGCAACGTTTTAGCGGTGCGTATGGTGCTCGGAGATAACTGGTTTATTGTTGCGCTCTGTCGGGAATTGTTTTTAAATAAAAACAGGCCGACCAAGAACGCTCGCTGTACACTTTGTCGCGCGTGTCGCCAAAAGCTGGTGTTAAATGCAGCACCGATTGCACGCATCAGAAGGCTGACCTGTCATCACTCTAAAGCGTGACGTGTAGTCGGTGTATTTAGTACTGACTAACCTTTAACATTGGTTGTAATCCTCCCATTCCTTAGGTCGGCGAGCTGCAACCTGTAGAAACCAAAAACAAACAAAGTTTGATGGTTGAAATGTAGGCTGCTAGAAAGGTTTCTTGAGACGGAGCACAGATGCGCCTTCGTTTTGAAAATGTATAGAAGATCAAATGGCATTGGGGGGGGGGGCGGGGGAGCTTCTTTTACTACAGGAGATCAGCCGTTACGCGGTTCAAGCTGAAAACCTGTAGTACATAGAGTTTCCAACTGCTCGATCGTGGTCAAGTGGTTTATGAGTCGCGTTTGCAATAGGCTGCTTTCGAAATACTGCCCTCTTTTGACAACTGCGGTATCCCTGCACAATGGCCGACTAAAAAGGCAATGTCGCAGCACACATTATGGGTTTGGTATGAGTAAAATAAAAAAAATGCAAAGAAAAAGTTGATTAGAGCAGGGACGCTGCACTTTCGACGCTGTCTGATTGGCTCGACTGCTCCCAGCGTTGGGTGCGCTCCGACGTTCACTATCTTATGGAATGACTTGCACGCTCCATGATGTCACTTGTTCCGCCATTGTGCAGTGGTTCGAACCTTCTAATATTCGGCACGCGAATTTCGAAAGGGAATTTTGAAATACAAGCTGCGAGGAGGAGTCCAAATCTTTGACCGTCAGCAAACGTCTCTTCCTTTCCGCCTTCTTTCCTCTTCGCCTCCCGACAACGCAGCGCATGCGCATTTCCGACCAATCTCCGCAGTAGGCAACTGCCGTTAAATTGCAAACGCTCCCTCTTGTTTGAGGTGAACCCTCTCTACTATCTAGGCTCTGTATTTTAATGCGACGCGATCCACATCGTGCCCTAGTGCGCTGCGGTGGGGTGCTTCTCCAAGATGACTTACTTTTTAAGCGGTATCTGTATTACCCTTTTCCGGCGGAATTCTCATAAACCCACGTGATTGCGGGTCGCGCGCCACAGTAACTTCACTGGGCTACTGCTGTCCCTCCATCGCCGTCGCCCCCCCCCCCCCCCAACCAAGTCATGTATGGCATGATGTGATATCGGTCCTCTCCCTTGCCCCTCCCTTCTAAACGCCGCCCACGTAGCAGCAGCTACAAAACCGCAGCCGAAACTACCGCTTCTGGGGTCTGAAAGGTTTTCATACCCGTCATCAAAAAGCATGTAAATCTCGACCAGAAACAAAAAACCGTCTCAGTGTCATTTGATTCCCAAAAGCAAATTTTGTAAAAGCATTTTGCATAAGCATATGTCTCATAAAGCACATCTCCCACAGCTATTCTAAAGCACATACTAAAGCACAGTGACTAAAGTAAAATAGCAGCCGTTGCGACGCTGCTGGATTAGGTTAGGTTAGGTTAGGTTAGGTTAGATTAGTTAGGTTAGATAGGCTAGGTTTGGTTGCTAGGTTGGGTTAGGTTAGGTTAGGTTAGGCTAGGTTGGGTTAGGTTAGGCTAGGTTGGGTTAGGTTAGGGTTAGGTTAGGTTAGGTTAGGCAAGGGCTGCCGCTGTCAGCGTCGCAACGGCTGCCGCTGTCAATCGCAGCAAACTCTGCATGCGTGGTTTGATTTTTTGTGACATTTTTTTCATCACACTTGTCAGCCATAGTTAGTTTGTGTGTGCTACCAAAATATGCACACAAAAATTGCAGCGTCATGGGCAAACAATATTTTCTTTCATGATGCAACCCGGGTTTTGCTGCTCACTATATATACAATAGCGCAAGAGGACCGCATAAATTTTGAGCAACATGATGTTTCCCAAAAAACAAAACGCGTGTTAAGGACGACATATTATGGTGACTAAGAACATATTGATACTGAGTTTGGTACAAAATTGTCTGAAGCTGTTTATAAAAAACAAGGCCGCATAAATTCTACGTAGATTAGGAATATGCAAAAAGACGCTTGTAGGGCATAACTTGAGACGAAGGTACCAATTGATCATTAAGATTTCAAACGCATTATTTACGAGGATGGCATATCAGTTTTTTGTTGCACACTAAAAGTTCAGACACATCGCAAATTTATTTCAAATTAGTTCAACAAATGACTCAACATATATGTAAAAATGCCTTCACCGGCAGGGCTATTAAATTTGGCAATACCTTAATTTTATAACACGTTTGAACCAAAATAGCTAGATAAATTTTTACTTTCCAAGTTATTTATGTTATGGAATTTTATGTTACTGTAATTGTTCCTACATTTTATAGATACCTATTTTATTTTTAATGCTATTAACAGATGTAAAATTCGAACTACAAATCTGCAAGCCTAAGCATCCTCAATCAGAACGTCTCTCAATATTCACTGACTCTAGAACTGGACGTCGATTTAAAATAATAACCCGATTAATCGCCACCCTTTAATCGGTCAGGTAGTCAATTGATCGGTTTCGTTCATTCCAAAATATAATAGTTTTTAGAAAGTCAAATAATTTTTTCTGCCTTTACTGAATATCTAATAAACGCAAAATGCACGTTTTCAGACTTTAAATCATTATGATGCGCTGTTGAGAACATTCGAAATACACCCACACTCCAGCCAGGGGCGGATTTAGGGGGGGGGGGCGGGGAGGCCCCCCCCCCCTCCCCCGAGACGCCAAAAATAAAAATAATTCTGAATTTTTTTTTTTTTAATATTTGGTTTTGGTGTAGTGATTATTTGGTCAGCAAACTAAATTTGTGCTGTCGAAGCAGGACAGTAGATTCGGCCATCTGTTTTTTCCTTGGCAACGTCTTTGTTATTTAATAAAAAAAATGGAGAGAGATGAGTGGACAAGTTTACCAGACGCGAAATGTACCTGCGAAGGGAAAGCGGTGCTTGTTTAAAGTTCAGAACCTAAGATAGCAGCTTTGCGGCGCGGGCTCGTCTAAAGCGTCTCTCCACCCTGTACGGAGACGGCGGCTTTGGTATCGAGGCTCCCTGCTCCCTCCGTCTCTCTGTGGAGCCATCCTGTGCCGCTGAATTGGCACCACTGGTTGAAAGGCGAAGAGAGGCGGGAAAAGTCCACTATGACCGCAAGACTCGGCTAAGGGGTGGAGGGAGGTTGTTAGGTGTCGACGCCCAGCCTTGTCTCTCGGGGAGCATGGTAATCTCGCTGGCGTCCAACCTTTCTCACGAACAACGCCCGAACCACTCAGTCGGGAAAACTTAACAGGTTTATTTCATAGCGAAATATGTGAACGAAGACGACCGTCTCTCGAACGGTCGGGATTTTTGTGGACACGCGAGGGAGAGGAGGATTCCGTGGGCGGTGCTTTTCCTGAAGCGACCGAGGGCAGTCGGACCAGCGGAGCTCTCCCCAAGGGGAGCTTAACGTTTGGGAAAGGCGAGACGACGATTATCCCCCACTCTGGAATCCTACTAAGGGGGTGGGAAACAGTTCCAAGGTCTTCGAATTGGCTGATGAACGATCCCTGGATTGTTCCCCCGCAGACAGCCGGCGCCGTTTAATCCCCCTCCCACCACCGTGGCAGAGAAGAATCGTGAAAGCTCGGAACACACACTGTCGCGTTCCGCCGCCTCGGCGCCAGCCGCAGGTAGAAGTCCGAAGGGTTGACACGTGACGTGAGGGAGGGGAGTCCTTGAGCGGCGCTTCCCCGGAAGCGACTGACGCCAGCCAGACTGGCAACGCCCCGAGCGTTCGGCTAAGCCTGGGCTAATCCTTCCCCCAAAGTGGTCCTAACGACTAGGAAAATACTTCGGTAAGCTTCCACGCACTCACACACACATGGAGATGCGACGGGTCATAACAAGGTGTTGTTGAGATGGCGATAGCGAGGCGCGCATACCAAAACTCAACTGGTTTATTTTTGCTTCCCGTCTTGGGCGACGGGCGTTCCCCTCTCCTTGGCTACGTTCTCCCGAAGCGGGAGGGTGGGAAGAACCGGTCTATCGGGAGCGCAGCAAGGTCACGAGGCAGGGCGAGTTCTCTCGAGCGGTGAGCAACGTGGGTCACCACAGTGTACACGCGTGCGTGTGTGGGCTCTGAGTCATGCGCCGCCGGGCCTGAGCGAAGTTACCTCGGGAATGCCAGCGCTCACGTTTCACAAGTCAGGAACGGTCGGTCAGGCTACTTTGAAGGGGAGTCAGTCGGGTAGCTTAGAGCGCCGAGAACAGTGCAGCTTCAAGATCCGCGAGGGAAACCAAACGTGGACTTCTTTACTGTGTTGCACCATTCATCCCTTCTTCGTCGCGGATCGCTGTTTTTCAGTGACGATTGACTTGGAGCACGTGGTGACGCGCACGTTCGAGCTTAGTGGCGGCGCTTTCGACCTGTCGTTCACACGTTCACTCCTGGGCAAAACGGTGATTCGGGTAACGAGAAAGTGCTGTTGACCTCCAGAGACAAAGTGAGCCTAAGGCGGATGAAGTAACCGGGAGTCGAGTTCTGCAGCCGCTACAATGGTGAGTTGCACTTTAGTCCGTAAAATGACGTTGCTCTTTTGACAAATTATAACGAGTCATTTTCTGCACTTCGCTCACGTATGAGGTGGTTGGTAGCCGTGACGCATGCCGAAAAAGTAATTGACATAGATAATAAGGAAAAGAAAAGCTAAATGGAACGTGTGGATTGTTCGTTTCTTTGCCACCATCCGCAGCGACATAAAAAAAACATCGCGCTGCAGACATTATTTGTTTCCTCCTCTTTCTATGCATAAAAATTAGTCATAGACTGTGTGCGGCGTTTCTTTCGGTCGATGGATAATCAAAATATTTATGCGAAATTTGCTCACTAAATCTTTTTGTGGGGTGGAAGGACACTGATGGCTTAAGAACTCCCAGCCAACCAGCGTTTGGGACTTGGTATGTTATACTGAGCTAATTTTTGTAATAATTTTTCCTTTGTATTTGTGTACGCAGCCTTTACTACTTTCACCTTCCATTTACACTTCGGCTTGAGACGCATAAGATCGCACAGCTGATATTGGTAATTAGTGCTGAATCAGTCACTCGTGGTATTTATAAATTACGTCACTTATGAATGGGTTCTATCTGTTTAGTAAAACAAGTGTTTTTTTACATAGAGTGAAGATGGTCCACCAAAGTCATCCAAGCGGAAAAGTACCACTCTGCATAACTTCTTCCAAGCTGTGCCCAAAAAGATTGTCACTGAGGCAGACATTGCAAGCAACGACTCGAAGCTCACTTTGAAGTCTGATGGCGTGGACGAACAACTCACGATTGAGGCTCTCCCGTCGCCCATGGTCGAGAATTCTGACGGAACTACCCCACTAGCCCCGGCCGTCCACACACTTCGGAATCCAGCAGCTGACTTTGGTTTGCAATATGACATTGGCAACTTCGTTAGGGCGAGGCCAGACGACCACACCGTGGTTGGCTTACTCGAATGCCATTGGATGCCACCGCAAGGTTACTCCTTCCCTTTCTCCGAACACAACAAGGGACTGAACAACGGTTAAGAGTTGAGCTTGTTGGTACATACTTGTAAAATCTCAGCTTGAACTTTAGAAATGAACTAGAACACACGGAAAGAAAGGACAGGATAGAACACACAGCTGACTACCAACGATATTTTAGTATAAACTTCTTCCTTGCGCGTTTGCTCCTTCATTTTGAGTCCCATGTAGAGCACGATACACCTATTATTTAAATTACCTTATTCCCCTACTACAGATCACTCCCGATATTTACACTTATACAAAAATATATACAAAGCATTTACACAAAATTCTTAGACAATTATGCTTTTTAAACTAACCCGCCACAAGCTCGTGCTCTTGTCTGGGGCGTGACATTTCGTAGGTATTGTCTTTCTTTTTTGTGTACGGTGATTGATGGGGTGCTGACGCAATCCTTCGCGTGCTCCTCGATGGCGAGCGCCTCGAGCATCTCGCGTGCATGAGGATTGTTGTTTCTGGCAAGAATGGTGGTGCTGCTAAAAGCTACACTGCACCGGCATGTCCTCCAATGAGCTGCCAGGTGTCCTGCCGCTGTTCCCTTTAGTGACGCTGCGTGTTCACTGGCTCTGTCGTTGATACACCGGCCCGTTTGGCCGATGTAGCGTTTTCCGCAAGACAGGGGAATGTTGTACACCACTCCTGTAGTGCATGAGAGATACTGCGTTCTGTGGGCCGTGTTGCAGGATTTTTTCTTTCTTCTTTGGTTCACTTCACTGCACATAGAGTAGGCTTTGTTGGGCGCGGAGCATACTACTTGAACGTCATTTCTTGCTGCAATCTTTTTCAATTTGTGCGTAATTCCATGAATGTAAGGTAGCACCACGATCTTCCTTCGAGTTTTGTCTGTGTTTCCTTTCTCCTGCCTCTTATGCTTCAAGTTCTTGCAGATGTTCTCACATACTGGTACTATTAGACTAGTTGGATACCCCGAATCTCGTAGGCGGCACATCTGTTTTTCGAAACTTTGCCCTATTTGGTGTTCACACGAATTGTGTAGGGCAGATATTAGAGCCGTGCTTGCGACACTTCTCTTGATGGTTTTCGAGTGTCCAGATGTGAACGGCATAAATCCTTTTGCTGACCGGGGTTCGTACCTCCAGCACACGTGTTCTTGATTGAAAGTCAATGTGAGATCTAGAAATTTTATATTGTTGTCGACAGGTGATTCATAAGTGAAAAAGATTGCAGCAAGAAATGACGTTCAAGTAGTATGCTCCGCGCCCAACAAAGCCTATTCTATGTGCAGTGAAGTGAACCAAAGAAGAAAGAAAAAATCCTGCAACACGGCCCACAGAACGCAGTATCTCTCATGCACTACAGGAGTGGTGTACAACATTCCCCTGTCTTGCGGAAAACGCTACATCGGCCAAACGGGCCGGTGTATCAACGACAGAGCCAGTGAACACGCAGCGTCACTAAAGGGAACAGCGGCAGGACACCTGGCAGCTCATTGGAGGACATGCCGGTGCAGTGTAGCTTTTAGCAGCACCACCATTCTTGCCAGAAACAACAATCCTCATGCACGCGAGATGCTCGAGGCGCTCGCCATCGAGGAGCACGCGAAGGATTGCGTCAGCACCCCATCAATCACCGTACACAAAAAAGAAAGACAATACCTACGAAATGTCACGCCCCAGACAAGAGCACGAGCTTGTGGCGGGTTAGTTTAAAAAAGCATAATTGTCTAAGAATTTTGTGTAAATGCTTTGTATATATTTTTGTATAAGTGTAAATATCGGGAGTGATCTGTAGTAGGGGAATAAGGTAATTTAAATAATAGGTGTATCGTGCTCTACATGGGACTCAAAATGAAGGAGCAAACGCGCAAGGAAGAAGTTTATACTAAAATATCGTTGGTAGTCAGCTGTGTGTTCTATCCTGTCCTTTCTTTCCGTGTGTTCTAGTTCATTTCTAAAGTTCAAGCTGAGATTTTACAAGTATTTACAACAAGGGACAAACAGTCGAACGGAGGTACGTCAGAAGTGACCACCTACTGAAATATCCTTGGCTGGTTGTCTCGGATGCCAAGGCAGGTTTGTTCTGCAAATTTTGTCCTCTTTTTGCCACCGGGCACATTGGGGGGAAACACAAGACAGTTGCCCTTCAGGCTCTTGTAACGGAGCCTTTGAAAAATTCGCGAAGCTTCTGGGGAAAGATGGACCTTTGGAAACCCATTCCAAAGCTAGATATCACATCGAAGCAGTGGAAGCGGGCAAGGCTTTTCTGAAAACTTGTCGCGACCCCGCAAGGGTCGTGGCAAACCAGAGATGGCAAAATTACTTTCAAAAAGTAATTAAATTACATTACTAATTACTTTCCCGAAACTTGCAAAAATGTAATTAAATTACATTACAAATTACCGCAGACAAAAGGTAATGACATTACATTACAATTACTTTCCAAAAGTAATGAAATTACTTTTAAATTACTTTGACATTACTTTTGAATACCCTGAGGCAGTAATTCACGCTCACTTTATTTACCGTATACACCAACACAGTGCTAGAAAACAAGTCCTCGTTTGCCCACATAGCAAGTGTGCAGGAACCAGATCCGGGAGAAGCGAGGCGATGCGCATGCGCGGTGCCGACAGCAGCGCCACCGCAGTGATGTCACGTCAAAGAACTGAGTTGATCTATATGTGCCAAAACTCAGATCTTCCTGTTTACACCGCAACAACCTTATGTGCCTCAAAGTGAACCATACTGAAAAGTGGTTTTGCTGGCGCACACGACATTAGTGTTAAACATGAGGAATAGCTTCTTTAGATGTGACTCAGAAAGACAGTCGACTCACAGGTTTCGCTGTTCATTCAACGGTGAGGTGCTTACTAAAAGGTTAATATGTTTCCGTCTTCCTGATTTAGAAGTTGTAGTCCATGTCTATTTGTTGTCGGGCAATGGCAGCTCGTTCTTACAAGGAGTCGTCATGTGAAACGTTTCCCTTCCGCCTCGGACGCAATCTATTTCTATTCTCCCGAGAGCACTGTACTCGGTGATAACTTTTCTTGGCAATGAAATGGAGAGGAGGAGAGACCTCGCACAGCTTTATTCAGTGCTCAAAATGGGAGAAGGAACGCGTGCCTGTACCCTCCACTGCATTGCCAAGAAAAGTTGTCACCGAGTATAGTTGACCTATTCTCGGTCATTCCTTTCAAGGAGCATTTTTCCGAAACACCCGAAGAGTCCAAGCTTTTGCGCATTGTCACACAAAGGGCCCGGATAATTGCTAAGCTGAAGCGTCACCAGTTGGAAAATGGCGCGAACTTCCTAAATTGTGTACTTCCCAACAAACGGCGGGCGATATCTGCTTGTAGGCTTATTCCCGAAAAAACGTCTCAAGGGAAGGCAGCGAGGCATACAGCGAGCGGCACCTGCTTTGCTGGAGGACGCACAAGAGGTTCTGGGGCTTTGACAAGGCATTTGGAATTAACTTTTATTCCGGTCGTTTGTTGTTCACAGTGGTCGAAGCTTACAGTTTGACCTTGTTTGACGAAAGTACAAGGCTGAGGATCTGTTTGTCCTGTCCTCTCAGGTTTTAAATTATGTTTACTCACTGGTGATGTGCGCGTCGACTTGTAGCCTGCCTGTAAGCCATTATTCCCCAAGCTGACAGTGCGATGGAAGCTACGTCCTTGTTGCAACAGTCACGCGTCTATCGTTCGCCACGTAACCACGCTCTCGTTCATACCCACGCGCAAAGAAAGAGACGGGACACGTGATTAAAAGAAGGTGTTTGATTGGTTCTGGGTTGCTTGCGGCTCCCACAGTCCTGTCAGCGTAGGGATGAACGAAGTATATTATCGTCGTGATGACGCGACACCGTGAATCTGTCGTGCCTGGAGTTCGTAAGCCGTTGCCTTCTAGCGATGCCTTTACGCAAGCTTTTCTCCTTCGCCTTTCCAGCCCTCCTTTGTGCGTCTGTCCAGCTCTTCGTACAAGGCTTTGCGCTCAAGTGGCCGTCAATTATTTCCTCTGATGCTCTTTCACAACATTTCATCATGCAAAATATTTTTTCTCTTCTTTCTTAGAGCTTGCAAACGAATTTTCTAATATAAGACAAAAGTAATTTCAAAAGTAATGGGTAATTTTCTCGAAATTACTGCCTCAGAGTAATTCATTACATTACTAAATTACTAGCCTAGAGAAGTACTTCATTACATTACTCATTACTCCAAAAAGTAATTTAATTACTGTAATCCCATTACAGTAATGTCATTACTGCCATCTCTGTGGCAAACCAGATCGATACACAGCGAATGCGGCAGGTGTCTGAAAACCGCGCGCGGCTTCTCTCGATTGTCGACAACGTTGTGTTCCTGGCCCGGCAGAATATTGCCTTCCGTGGACATCGGGATGACGGCCCAGTGGTCACTGGGAAGAACGGCAATGACAGTTCGGAGAATGGAGGAAACTTCAAGGAGCTGCTGCGCTTCAGAGTGAAATGTGGTGACCATGCCCTCGAAAAACATCTCTCCACAGCCACAGCAAGGAAGATGTTCACAAGCAAAACAACTCAAAATGCCCTTATTGAATGTTGCAGAGACGAAGTTCTGTCCGTGATCTTGGCACGAGTTCGACAGAGCAAATATTATGGCATTATGTTCGACGAGACAACCGACGTGGCTCACAAGTCTCAGCTATCTCTTGTTTTGAGGTATGAACATGATTTAAAGATCAGAGAAGATTTTGTGGGTTTCTTAGATCCTCGAGAACTCAAGCCTCAAGATTCAAATCAGAATCAGAATTCGTCCATGTTGAACAGCGGGTCCGACGAGGAAGAGCAAGACGAAGACGACGCACTGGAGCCAACACTGACTGGTACCAAGCTCGGAAAAATCGTGCTAAGTCTACTGAGGTCATTGTCTCTCGACCCCAAAGGCTGTGTAGGCATTGCAACAGACGGATGCTCAGTAATGACCTCCGAGCTCTGCGGTGCCATTCAGGAAATTCAAAAAGTAGCCGTGCATGCAGTTCGATGCCCCTGCTTCAACCACAGCTTGAACCTTTCTATATCCAAAACATCAACTTTGCAAAGTGTCCGAAACACCACCGGGACAATGCGGGAAGTCATTGCGTTTTTTACGGCCTCGCCCAAGCGTAACGCCGTTTTGAAACTCCAGCTTGGCAAACAGCTGACCAAGTTATGCGACACACGTTGGGTCGAACGTCACGACGCTGTTTTGCAGTTTAGAGAGAGCCTTGGAAGCATCGCAAAGGCGTTGGAAACGGTTTCGCAGTGGCGAGAACCAAGCTCGGCTGCCAAGGCGAGATCACTGCTTACATCAATCCTGGATGCCGAATTTGTAATCGCAACCCTAGCTCTCTACGATGTACTCTCAGTCACGCTTCCCCTAAGTCGGTTGCTCCAAAAGCCGGATCTGGAAATGAACAGTGCCTCGGACATCGTGAAAGACACAATCGTCGTCCTGAGCGAAAAGCGGAACCCATTAAACGTCGAGAAGACTTTCAAAGAAATTTTCGCGCATGCAGAAGAAATTGCCGAGAATATGGGAGCCCAACTAGATGTGCCTCGTCTAGTCCAACGACAAATGAACTGCGCAAAATTGCCTCCACAGACAGCCGAGTCATACTTCCGCGCACATGTATACATTCCTCTTGTGGAATCTGTCGTAGAAGATCTTAAGCAGCGTTTTCCGGAAGAGGTGCTGGAAGTGTACAGCCTCAACACACTCTTGCCTCGCCATGTGAATGAGAAGGGAGCTCCAGGAAAGCTCAGTATCCTGGCAGCAAAATACGGCGTGCTCCTCGGAATGGGAGATGTAGCTTTGCAGACCATCATCAGAGCCGAATTTTCACTGTGGGCGGCGAAATGGAGACGCGAACAAGAGAAGGGGCCTCTTCCATCGACAGCTGTGGAGACACTTCAAGAGTCGGAGCCAGAGCTCTACCCCAACATCAGGACTCTGCTGCGCGTTCTCGCCACACTGCCAGTTAGTGTTGCGACGGCTGAGCGGTCCTTTTCCACCCTTCGTCGAATTAAAACTTGGATTCGATCGCGGTGTGGCGAAAAGCGACTCAACGGTCTTGCCCTCCTCCACGTCCACCGAGATGTGAACGTCGACCAAGAGAAGGTGGTAGACCGCTACGCGCAGGGAGCACGACGAAGGAAGGCGATGTTCGTGCTCTGAAGAACCTTTAAGTTGATAACTTGTGTAAATAATTATGTCTGTACTCTGTCCTCCCCAATTGTAGGGTTTTTTTTCTTCATCTCATCAGATAAACATGAATCTGTTTAATAAATAATTTTAATGTTGCTCCACGCAATTCGCCTAGGCACTGCGCTGAAGACCATTTGAGCTCGCATTTCTGTTTTCTATTGGTTTCACGGATCCACAAGACCATAAAGAATCGAACAGTTATTTTTGTTTGGCTGTTTCCCGTAAAATACCAAGTCATTGAGAGTAAAGTCGCTGAGAAATCCCACCCACTGTTTTTTTATTAGAGTTTAATTACTCCAACTAAATGCTCACTTTTCTCAAGAACTGTGCATTTTCGAGAGTAGTCAATAAAATAACAATGAAAATAAGAAGGTATTTTGATCACGTTCTTCCAGGAATTAGAAATTCTCCATATTATTCGGCCGTCTTACATTTGTCTTGATAACAAATCCTTTCTTCTCCGGTCTTTGTGGTGTTTTTTTTTTTTGTCTAAATTGATGTATTTTGTGTGATCGAGTCCCTGCACAAACTCTTTCACGCCGCGTGCCTCAATTGCCTGTGTTGCTTAAATGGGGATAGTCACTGTTTAGACATAGAATATAGAACCATGCACACGTATGTCTCTCTCTATCTCTATTTTTTTTTACCACTTATAGTGCAAATCTTTGAACCACTGAAGCAACAAGTGCGGGTTAATATAAAAGAACAAGAAACTAATACAAATTTGGTGGGAATATTTAGGCTGTAACAAACGTTAAAACACGATTAATAGTTGCTTTTTGTAGATGCCGCAAAAATCGCTAGCCCGCACAATTAAAAAAAATCACCACCGCCCCCCCAAACCTTAGCCATAAATCCGCCCCTGACTCCAGCGGTGTGTCTGCCTTCTTGTTCGTCTCTGTGTATGTGACCTTCAAACATTCAGCTGGCATTTTACCCAACACCCACACTCAAATTATTATTTCAGCCGCAGAGGGAAAGCGATTCGTTGATATTCTCAGGCAATAGAAAACTCATTTGATTTTTCTCAATAATATCTGGTGCGCAAAACGGACATTCGCCAGGCGTTGAAGGGAATCGCGGCCACGTATAGTTTTCTCAACTTGATAGGAGTTACAAACCTCGCCCGTAAAGTTTACTTTAGTTCTCAAGCACACCTAAATTTGGCTTCATAAAAGTGTACTTGTCCACATCTGCGCGGTGCAAGCCTTGACTTTTTTACTTTATTTTTGTTCGTAAAAAATTAACAGATTAACCGGTAACAAAAAATAATCGCTATTAAACCGTTAATCGATTAATCGGTAGTTTAATCGATCAACCACCCAGCGACTAATATCAAGTCGATAATCCTAACTTAAGTCAAAATAAAAATGAAGGAAAGCTATAGGTGGCAATGAAGTTAAGCAACATAGGTATTTCCCGTTTAGGTTAAATATTTTGAAATGTCGTCCACCCTGAACTTTTTTCATATCTGTCATATTAGTGTTTTTTCCCCATTTGATCATGCACCAACTAGCCCTACTAAATGCTTTGCTGCTGTGACATTAGCTATACTGCATTATATCACCTCAATCACTTTATGAAATGTATTGACGCTCTACAGCAAATACTAATTTTAAGAAATATGTAACTAACCCTCCAGAAAAAGCAATTTCTATGAGAAATGTTTGTTTCCATAAATACATATGAATCATATATGTATGTATTATCTATATATATATGAATCATATATAGGTAAGAACATATAAAAACTATATAAGAACTATATAATGTATATAAGTACATATAAGAACCATATAAAAGACTTATAGGACACTTCTCAAAAGTTTTTTATACAGTTCTTATATGTTATAGTATATCTCATATTGTTACCATATAGTCATATGGTTCTGATATATCATATGATTCATATGTGTTTATTGGACACATAAATTCCTCATAGAAATGAGATTTTTCAATAGTAGAGTCTAATACGCGCAGGAAGAAAAGAAAACTGGCAAGATACTCAGTGGTACCTTTAATGTATAAGTCTAAAAGTTAAAAGTATTCTAGCGTGCCATTCTTTTTAAAGGGAACTCCCTCCCTCCCCCGCCCCCAATACAACATTTTGGGATTGAGAGGGGGGCGGGAGAGCCTCTCGATCCCAAAATGTTTTTCGCTCGTCCGTCCGTCCGTTCTTATTCCGCTAAACTTAGTTAGGAAATGGCCGTCACGTGTCTTTAGGGCATAGCCTCTATACGCCAATACAGTCGCTACGCAAAATTTTGCAGGGTAACTGGCGTCCGGCGGCATATACAACAATTCAGATCCTTCGTTAAATTTTGCAGGAAAATTTACATATTGCGACCAATGCACCGACACTTTCCACATTACATTTAGGGGGATAGTCTATGAAAATATAGGTTCTTCACTATCTGAAGACAGTTTATGTCTTCAAAACATAATTAAATGATACCTCTATAAATACTGCATTTCCTGCATTAGAGAAATTAAACAGGTGGACAAAGTAGCCAGGACTGGCGAGAGTAAGCAACTCACGTTTAGAGGAAAGCTCAAAAAAAAAACAAGTAAGACATGATGAGCATTGTGATCAACGAGAACATAAAAACACGAAAAACTCTCAAGATCAAGGAAGAGGAAACGGTAAGACTAGTGTTATAATAGGTAGGAATCTACGTAATAAACCCACATAAATAAAAGTAGGAAAAGAAAGTTGGAATAAAAGACACTTATTGAAAATGCTTCGACTCAAAAGAAGGGGGCTAAAAATGCGAGTCGAGCACCACCAGCGGGAAATCCTTGCTGCGGCAATGACATGGTGCAATGGACACCCAGGCTAGAAATATACCACGTCAACAAAATGCACTGAATCTGGTGTCCAAGACATCTTTCGCCAAGCTTAGTGGAAGTGTCACGCTTTTTCTAAGCACTTGAAAAGGCCTAGTCTTCTCGGTAAGGTGAGATCGGACGCAGGCTGAATATATGATCGCCTGCCATTTCATGTTTCAGACCATTGATAACCCACGCTTCGTTTAAAAATCTCTAGTTGTTCTCTTGCCGTCAGCTGACTTTTATCTACCTGTGGAAGGAGTAGTAAGGACAGGGACATCACAGCCAGTGAGACCTCTCTCGCTATTTGCAAGTTGTTGAGACGTTCTCGCCAAAAATATGGCGCGATTGGGAGCTCGCGAACGGGTCTAGATGTCTAATTGGTTGATTACGCGCAGGTGGAGGTACCACGTCCAATCAGCAGCCGAGAACGCCGTCTCTTTCAACTTGAAAGAAATCGGATCTTCGTACCGATAATGAAAGTAAGCGAAATAATGGGTGTGGTTCCCTAGAAAAGAAGCGTCCCGCGGAGAGCTCATGTGGGGGGGGGGGGGGGGTTATTATGTCCCGCGAAGAGGAAAATGAAGCTGCATATTTTGAATTTCTTTCTTTGAAGTTCGAGGTTTTCCTATACATAGACAGAATCATGTAAGGGTATTTGACTTTTCCCAGATTTTTGATAAACCCGGCCTGGGGTTTAGTTATTTTGTGTTGGCTGGTATATATACTGACAATCTACAGGCGTGTCTATAATGTGTCACGTAATCTGCGTTAAATGAACACCCATCTGGAGTAAGGGTTTCTCAGCGAAAAAAAAAAAACGAGCTCACGGAGAAAAATGAGAGAAGTTAAACTTTTTCAATGACAATAAGGCTAACAAATGCGCTTGATACCTAATATATTTGGCTGTGTTGACTTGTGCTTCGAAGTAATCTAGCGTCTCTTGATCTTTAAACTACTTCAAGACTTTGACAATGAAAAAGAAAATGGTTAAGTTAGTGTCTCGAACATGCAAAGTGAGGTGCGGTGCCGGTGAGGTACATCAAGGACAAGGAGTGGTGTATCAGCTTCGTGAGATTCACACACATACGTGCATCTTACAAGACGAAAATGGAGTTTCAGAAACCACACAGCTCATGCAGTTCGCAAGTTTATAGACATACTTGACGAACATTCTGTGACATCTATGAAGATTTAAATAACGTACCTTGTAGCTGGAAGTCTGATAATACCAAACGGAAGACGCGACAAACCTAACAGACGCCGGCCACCTGATGGGCCTTAGGTTCAGCGCGTTTCCCAGAAAACGTAGAACGTTATGCACTAAATTTTATACCCAGGTGGGAGAGTTCTGCACTCTGATAAGATAAATGAATTCTGGTCGAAAATTATTTATCACCAGCACAAAAAGGCGGTATCAACCATGCCCGAAACTTCGCGAACCATTGAAGCGGGCCTATTTATGAAATCAGAAAGACCTTGTCACAACGGGCTTGCTAGCCCCTGTGGAAAGGTATTACCGAGGGAGCAGTAACTGTCCCTGGAGGAATCACTGCACAACATTTTGCTGCAAGAGATCAGTTCCCTGATTGTATTTTATACCAAATGAATTCCTGAAGCAGCTCAGTGAATAGCGAACTGGAAAGGTATTTTAGTCGGAAGTCATTGCAGTTAAAGGGAAAGGATGTGTCGGCGGATGTCAGCAACGTTGTCGACGAGGGAGGTTAACTCACTGCACTGTATTTTTCTGATGTCCATCCCTTTTACTTACAACCTTAAATTATCGATGCATTTTATTTCTTTTTGAAGACCTTTTATTAATGAAACTGCTTCAGTTGAAATTGTTTTTCTTTATTTTGTTTAGGATTTTGTATTACAGAAGTTCCTTGTTCATTCCCTTCTGAAATCGTTTCTTCCTTCCATTTATTTTTCTTTCACATCTCACTTTATATTTTTTTGTTCGGCCAATCACAATGTAATTCAGATTTTGTTGTTGTCTTTTGTTTCACTCAAACACCGGTTACTAGTTAGTACTTGTCCTATCTCATATTTTTAATTTCCTCGTCCTTTACGCTTTTTGTATGTTCAATTTTGAAGCACGAAGCCCATCAAGCAATTGTTATCTTCATGTGACGCCTTTCATATTTACACTTTTTCGTGTTTGTTTATCGGGGAGCCGAAAAGACATGTCAACATGCGGCTAAATATGAATACTTACCCTGTCACCAATAATACTATGTCCGCCGGGGCGTGTCTGTATCTACTTGCAAACAGAGGCAGCGTTTCATTTGATGACGTGTACAACTGGTATGAATTTCCGGGCTCATCTGGATCCATTCCAGAAATGGTACGGATAGAAGATCTCTACTTAAAAATGAAACATCAAGTGTTATTCAATGTGAAACTACTTTTAAAAATGTAAAAATAAGTTCTTGGTAATCAACTTACCGCACCTATCATTACTTCAGTTATAATGAAACTAACTCTTGGGTGTTTTGAGTTTTCATATCTCAAGTTCACCTAAAAAAAGCAAGTTAAACATTTTTTTATTGAAATAAGTTTCTATCGTAAAATGCAGATTTTTCATATATTTATACACCCGTTGTCTTGCCGACCCCAGTCTCTATTTATCTAATTTTATTTTGTTCTGCTGAAATAAAATATCTGCCGCAAAAGTAAATGCGTGTTAAAAAAATTGCAGGATGACCCTTTAGCTTCGCCTTTAAGAGTGGAACGCGATTGCTAAATATAAACCCCCGCTGCTTCCGGAAGCCGAACCCGTGCAAGCTAGAGAACTTTAACAATTCTCACCTCCTCTCCAAACCTTGCAGGTGGCGTTTTATCGTCATCTTCACTAACGTCAAGACGAAAACGCCAAAACTCTCTTGGCAGAAGGTTGGTGTCGATTTGTGCCAAATCGACGGTGCTGACTACTTGGTAGTTGTCGACTGTCTGTCCCGATATCCAAAGCTAGCCCGCCTCACAAGAATCACCAGTGGCATTGTAATCACCTACTTAAAAAGTATCTTGCACGGCACGGAATACCCGATGTAGTTTTCTCGGAAAATGACAGGCAATTTGTCTCCTCAGAATTCCAGTGTTTTGCGCGAGAGTATGGATTCCAGCACGTTACGTCAAGCCCGAGGTACCCGCAGGCTAACGGGGAGGTAGAGATGATGGTTCAAACCATAAAGAGCCTTATCAGAAAGTCTAGTGACGCCTCTCTCGCTTTGTTAGATTACAGGGACACCCCGGGACCCATAGGGAAAAGTCCGGCCGAACTGCTTATGGGCCGACGCCTGCGGACTACGATTGCGCTGCATCCCAGCAAGCTGGAGCCTAAGATTGTGAACAAGAACCGTGTTCGCCAAAACGACCGTGCCGGAAGAGCAAATCAAAATAAACAATTTCGATAGCAGCCACGCGGCTACACTCTAAACAATAAGAGACTCACCTTACACCCTTTTGTCCCATATAATGCACCCCCAAACTTCAATTTGACGTACAGCGCACTATAGTCAATCAGACGGCCCCGAATTTTACGAGGGGCTTGATAACAGTGCCATATAACTTATTAAATAGTGAAAGTACGCATCGAACACTACAAAAGAAAACACTGAGGTTTTGCAGTAGGGTCAAGAAAACCCCGATTATTGTTTTAGTAGTCAGTAACACGTACATTAGCTATTTTATTAAGTTGTATCACACGGCTATCAAGCCTCTCGTGAAAGTTAGTACCGTCAGATCGACGTCAGTGTGCTGTACGTCGAATTGAAGTTTTGGGGTGTATTATATGGGAGAAAAGGTGTAATAATACACCTTTTTTTCCGAGAGTGTAGGGTGCTACCTCCACTGCGGTCAGGTAACCAAGTGTGGGTGAGAGACTGCAAAGAAGCAGCCACAGTCCTACGACCTGCAAATCGGCCAAGGTCGTAGGTTCTTAGAATGCCCTCGGAATCGGAATTAGGACGAAACCGGAGATTTCTCGTGTACCTCAAACCAAACGAGGGCAGTTACGATATTCCCGGCGGCGTTGGCTCACCTACCACGAGCTCTAGTTTCTCTGGGTTGCACGAAGAGCAGGGTGGCAATTCTGATGAGGGTACCAAGTCACATAGCTCGTTACCCTGTGGTTCACCTCCCGTTCATGTGACACGCTCGGGACGCGAGGTGCGAAAACCGCACCGGTATGGGGTTGCTTGTTAACCTTTCAAAACGGTACTTAGCGATTGTCAAATGTCCTGTCACTTTCTTTAGTACTTTTGTTGAGTTACGTGAGAGCATGACATTACCTTGTGTTTTCTTTGTGTATCAGATATTCAAAAGAAAAAGAAAAAAAGAAAGGGAAATGTTGTGTTACCAGCAGATGCGACCGGCTCGAGTTACCGAGCGGGCGCGGCCGTTTCGAGACTCACGGGGTTTCGTGTAGCCGGCGGCCGGACGTGCCGCCTGAATCTGGAGTCCAAGGCCACGTGCAAGGCTACGCCGGATCGACTACAGATGACGCAATATTCTAGAAAGATCGCAGCCTGTTGCGAGGCTCCCGGCTGTATATATATATGTGAGGAAGACGAATAAAGGGGGGGGGGGAGCTTTTGGTTTGGCCTTCGGAGCGGGACTCTGTCTTGCTTTGGCGTCGTAGGCCCGAGCATCGGCCTAACACTACAGTCAGCTTTGTTCACTATATTATTTTACAGGCTCAAGTGAAATGTATTGTGCATTGTGGATCTTTGTTCACTGTCAAAGTATTGCAATAAAAAAAAAGTGTTTGCGTGGCACAGTCAGTAGCGTATCTGGTTGGCAACCGAGGAATCGTGGGTTCGATCCCGCTCCTCGTAAAATTCATCGACAGTTTTTTTTAATGCAGGTGAATTGCTCATCGACCGATCAAGATTTCGCCGTCTCGTTGATACCGACGCCGACTTTTTCGTGACATGAGCTCTTTAAAGCCATCGCATTAATAGCAATGTGGTTGTTCCTTGAGCGCTCTCGTGAGCATTCTTCTGTCAACTGCCTAAAAAGCTGTGTAAAAAAAACAAAAAACTGCAACGTGGCTTTGAGTTTTTTTATGTTCCCACGAGCAGCATAGTCGGTAACAAGAAATATTTGAACAAAAGATAGGCAGCCAATCGCACTACTAAATTGGAAAGAGGTCTGAGGAGCTTCCACTTCGTTTTTGACCTGTCACCGACTATGGAGTAACTATCAAACCGTTTTTTTTTTAATTTCTCGTTGTATTTGCCCTACTGCAGCTCTAGGTGTCGCCCTTTGCCTTTCCGGGCAATCCCTCGTTTGTGACTGTATTTGTTTAGTAATGACCGTGCGTTGTGTAGACTGGTTCTGTTTTAGAAAGAATAAATTGCCAATTTCATGCCACTATGACTTCATAAGCGCGATGGTGTAATGGAAACCCTATTAATAATTTTATCATACATTCATTTGGTTAAAACAAATATAACCCTCTCTCAATAGAATAAAAAAAAGCGCTTTTTAAAGCCTAAATAAATGGAGCCACATGCGATCACGAGGAGAGTACAAAAAGATTGCATTCAGGCTATTACTTTGAAATGTATATATATACACATATATATATATATATATATATATATATATATATATATATATATATATATATATATATATATATATATATATATATATATATATATATAGATATATATATATATATATATATATAACCAAAGGAAAACATTCGGTGAAAAAGCAATAACGACATTTATTCTTCGACGCTCGGCCGGAGAGGGTTTGCTTTCTCTCAGTTATATATATATATATATATATATATATATATATATATATATATATATATATATATATATATATATATCGAAGTGAAAAACTCGAGGTGAGAAACGCGGAAGTTTAATCAGCAGTTTCGCCGGGAGATTCGGCTTCGTTACGATAAGGAGCTTGCAATCAGCATTTTGTATATATATATATATATATATATATATGTATATATATATATATATATATAAATATATATATATATATATATATATATATATATATATGCACTATATGTGTGTGTGTGAGTATGTGTACGTGTGACGTATCGGCCTGTCCCAGGCCAAAACATAGACTCACGAGATGATTTAAAACGCCTACTCTTGAAGTGCTACTTCATAATCATATATATATATATATATATATATATATATATATATATATATATATATATATATATATATATATATATATCAAATACATAATTTCATGAGGTGCTAAATTAGCAGAGTGAAATGGGTGTGGGCGCGCGGGATTAGCAGTCACCAGTATTTGCGGGGACGGCAACACTCCCCTGACCCGGAGCATAACAACTGTCGCTCCGCGTGTCGCATGGTTGCCTGCTGCAGATCAAGACCAGTTCTTTCAAAGCCCCGCCCCCCCCCCACCCGGCCCTGAAATTGTTGCACCCGTAGGATCCGTGATGACCCCACGCGGCACCCCTGCAGAAGAGTGACCAAAGGGGCGCTTCAACTGCCTAGATGAATATGGATCTTTCATTTATTGGAGAATGCACATGATTGAATTGAAGTGCAAGGGATGTGCAAAACAATCTGATATGTGACGATATGTCGGTGAATTTAGCCTTTTCGCATTTAGGCGTGATTGTGACCAGTGCCTCGAATTCACATAGATACTTGGCCTAGCAAGGCGCAAAGTGAAGAGACGATGGGTATTGCGTATACCATTGGGTTACACCCTGATACGTCCTTCTGAAATCCAAATGGATGTACGGTAAGGAGTTCCTGCGTACACGTCGCATACAATGGATTCTTTTTCAGAAGAGTGCCTCGCGTGCCCAGGTTCTCCTCGAGTTACAGCGCGGAAGCTCTAACTCCACTTGTACTGAAGGGAGTTGTGCTACCTCTCCTACGGCAGAAGAAATAAAGTATTGTTTCGGGCTGCATTGGATCCCGGAAAACTCTATCCTGTTGTCCTGTTGTCCTCGTGTCTTCATTGTCCTAGTTTCTTTCCCGCATTTTAGACCTTTTAATTGTGATGATCTACTAGTCCAAACCCCAGTTTTAATCCCACCTCGGCATTGCACGGACTGCCGAAATTGAGCATTTCCACGCCACTCCGCCGTGCAACCAACGTGTGTTCCATATGGGTTGCCTCAGCCTACATTGCCCATGTGCGATCCCAGTGGTCCCCATTGGTTGTGCTACCTGGATGAGGTGAACCAGGAAAATTAAATGCTAAGGATTTGTTTTGTAGCTGATGTTGATCTATGCCTACGCCTTAAGCTGGATAGCATGACACACTGATTAGAATTAAGGCAAGCCGACCATACTAATCTACATTCCTTTCTTATATTCTTGTTTTTTTTAGCTTAATTTTTTTGGCCCCGCGCTAGTAAAACCACCTAATTACTATGTCGGTTTCCTTCGCCAATCTGATGCGGGCGTTCAGGCCTGAAGTGTTTGTTTAAATACGCCTAGCTCCTGCTACTCACATCTGCTTTTACGGGACTCTGACAGGATTTCCAACCAAGCCCCAGGAGAATTCGCTTGATTCGATTTTGTTATAATTGTATCATTTTTTTAATATAATATAATATAATGATACAATATGATGTTATATTTATCATTTTTTAATATGATATAAGTTTTTTTCATTTTTATAAACACTAGTGGGTCCTCTCTAACACCACAAGAGGTCCTATCTACGCAAAAAACACGTAATACATCTTTGTTTTGTTATTTTTAAGTGCCTTGCATAAATGAAACCTATCATTGAGAAATACGCCAAAATGAATTAATGGGTGCCCATTCAATACTAGTAAGACACAAAGAATGGCAAATAAAATAAATATTACTATATTTCATATTCATACAACCAACGTTAAACTTCTACCCCGTAAAATAATTGAAGTTGTCTGTTCATATATGCGTATAGTTCATACCATTGCTATCATGGTGGCTATATACAATATCTCCTCTTCAAAAGTATTGAAATGTTTGAAATGGTACACGTCGGCGACAACCAGCAGTTCAACCAAGAAAGGATCTGGAATTTTCCTGCTGTTTTGAGTCTCTGGAAAGAAGAATACAAGTGTTTTACAGACTTTGAGTACACAGTATTTTCGGTCCATCATTAGGTGTACGATATGCAAAAACATATTTTGTTTGCCGAAAATTGTTTTGTACACTTTGCATCTGTTGCATTGTCACGGGAGCATTTTCCGTACCTAGTTTCAAGTTCGTATAGTCAAAACTGATCACACCAGCATATCTCGAAGCTGCATAATAACTTTCGAGCTATAAAGCTCGCAAGTTAGTTTTTATCACACATAAATCATCATGAACGTACTCTGGCATTCACAAAATTTCAACCATTTTGTCAAAATGAAAGGTCCACAAATACAATATCCAGGTATAGTTTGTACCAGTAGATAGTCCTCACCACATAAAATTTCAACTTTTAAGCTCGCGTAGTCCGTGCACTATGTTCCGGAAAATACAAGCATATATCTATTTAATGCTATAAATTATGTTATTTATAATTAACTAAAAGCAAAGCAGCGAGAGCGTTTTACCAAATTTGAATATTTTAACTATATCTCTTTTACATTAGCGAATAATAAATATGTAAGATAATGTCATGACAATTTAGAACAAGAGCTACGAAAAAAAAATGTAAGACTTTTTTATAATAACTTACAACTCAAGCAACAACTACGATTTACACTGCGCGACAGAATTCGCACAATCACGACGTAAGAGTTTTTTGTCTTGTTTTTGTTTTGCTGAATCGATACCGATGCGCGCCAATGTTTACAGCCTAGCGAAGTTTTTCTGTTTTTTTAAATAGGCAATGTATTAAAAATATGTCACGAACGGAGGTGACACGAAGACGAGCAGTGAACTCAAAAATAACGGTTTAATAGGCGAACTTGTGCCAACCAAAAATAAGTAAAGAACGAAAGAGCGTCGAGGCAGCAGAAAAGCAGGCGGCGATTCGGCGGCGACAACAGAGAGCACGAGCGGGACTCTGACTCGACAAGGTCGCGGGTAGCTGCTTATCTACAGTGCGTCGCTATCTCGAAAGTTCGGCAAAGGAGGCTCGGGCGTCGCGCGCTCGGGGCGAGGATGAACTGGCACTTTCGAGAACAACAAAGCAAAGGGAAAGTTACAACTAGTGCGAGAATGAATGGGAATCTTCTAGAAGACCGTGACCGAGCGTTGCTTTCTCGGCTCTGCGGGCGGCATTATCCCCCGTTTTAAAAGTGCATCGTCCCGATGCAACGTGAAAGGAAAACAGAAATGGCTAAAAAATTTACGGTGAAACGAAATAAACATGCAGTATCGCAATCCTATCGTGCGTAGAACGGCTTGAGTCGAACGACGTGGACGACTTCGGGTCGTGGCTGGCGGCGTCCTGATGGTCGGGTTCCGTCGGGGAGCACCTCGTAGTTCAAGTCCCCAAGGCGGCGGATGACCTTGTAGGGTCCGAAGTAGCGTTTTAACAGTTTTTCGCTGAGTCCGCGGCGGCGAATGGGCGTCCACACCCACACCCTGTCTCCGGGCTGGAACTCCACGTCGCGGCGACGAAGGTTGTACCGACCAGCGTCGACACGTTGCTGGTCCTTTATGCGAAGGCGAGCTAGCTGGCGCACCTCTTCTGCTCGTTGGGTGACCAGCTGGGCGTCGTCGGTGCCGTCGTCCGTCGGGTCGTGGGGCAGCAGGGCGTCGTTCGTCATCGGCAATACCACCTCCCGGTATTGCCGCACTCAGTTTTCCCGGCGAGGCAGGGGGGACAGGCTTTCTCGGCGGGACCTACGATGAGGCGATGCAGGGCGTTGTGGTGACGGCGATAGGAAACCGCGGCGTGGAGACGGTCCCGGGGATGGCGACCGGCGGAGGTATTCGTCGATGTCCTGGGGTCGCTCGCCGTAGCGTGGTCGCGGGTCGTCGGGGTGGAAACCGCGTAGCCCCAGCTGTCGGTACGGGCAACGGCGGTAGACATGGTCAGCTTCCCCGCAGTGGAAACAAAGCGGGCGTCGGTCGGCCGTTCGCCACACGTCGGTTTTTCGCGGCGAGGGTCGCTCTGGTCGGACGTGCTGCCGATCTTCGCGTCGTTGGGAGTACTGGCGGCGCTGGAGGGTCACGGCGTGGTGGCGTCGCAGCTTGGCGGAGAGCTTGCGGCTGTCGTCTGGCTATGGCGGCGTAGGTCAGCGTCGGTTCCTCGGGAGCGTGGCACGTCGACTGGTGGTTCAGGCTGCAAGGTCCGCTGTACCTCGTCGCGTACGATCTCGGCGACTGACAGCGTCGCCGGACGCTCAGCAGCGGGGAGCAGCTTTCGGAGCTCCTGCCGGACGACGTCTCGGATGATGTCGCGGAGCTCGTCGGCACCAGTGCTGAACTCTGAGCGGGCCGAGGCCAAAGTGGAGACGTTGCTGAGCCGATGGTAGTGGCTCGCTCGGGCCATTAACGCCCGCTCGATGTTTGTCGCTTCGGCAACAAATTCTTCGACGGTCGTCGGGGGTTGCGAATAAGTCCGCCGAAGATTTCGCTTTTCACGCCCCTCATAAGGAAGCGTAATTTCTTCTCGTCGGTAGCTTGCGGGTCGGCGCGGCTGCTCAGGCGGAGGATGTCTTCAACGAAACTGGTGACTGTTTCGTTGGGGCCTTGAGTCCTCGCCTGGAGAAGGTCTTCGGCCCGCTGCCTGCGATGCTGGTTCATGAACGCCCGCTTCAGCTCGGTGACGCAGGCGTCCCACGACGTGAGCGCAGCCTCGTGGTTCTCGAACCAGTGCCTCGCAGTACCCTCCAACGAAAAGTAGAGGTTCTGCAGGTACTGCTCGGCGGTCCATCCGTTATGGCGTGCCACGCGCTCGTAATGTTGGATCCAGTCCTCGACGTCCTCGTGGATCTCCCCGTGGAAAGGCGTCGGAGTCCGAGGGGCGACGGGCAGGTAAACGACGGGTGGAGCGGTCATCGTCGTGGCCTTCTTCTACCCCGCACCTCCACCAGAAATGTCACGAACGGAGGTGACACGAAGACGAGCAGTGAACTCAAAAATAACGGTTTAATAGGCGAACTTGTGCCAACCAAAAATAAGTAAAGAACGAAAGAGCGTCGAGGCAGCAGAAAAGCAGGCGGCGATTCGGCGGCGACAACAGAGCACGAGCGGGACTCTGACTCGACAAGGTCGCGGGTAGCTGCTTATCTACAGTGCGTCGCTATCTCGAAAGTTCGGCAAAGGAGGCTCGGGCGTCGCGCGCTCGGGGCGAGGATGAACTGGCACTTTCGAGAACAACAAAGCAAAGGGAAAGTTACAACTAGTGCGAGAATGAATGGGAATCTTCTAGAAGACCGTGACCGAGCGTTGCTTTCTCGGCTCTGCGGGCGGCAATATGTATTTTAAGCACGCGCCTAATTTCTAACAAATAAGACGAGAAAGACCGGCAATCGCTTGATTGCGCTTACTGTGTTGCACCTTCCCTAATTCTCTCAGATACAGCGCGTCATGACAACTAAAAAATAGTCATGAGAGTTTGTGGGCGTGGAGTGCTTACTTACGTTTAGGCGTTGCAGGGAGAGTTCGTGCTTCAGGAAGTGGATCGGATGATACTGCAAAATAGACACAAATCGTTGTGCTAAACGTTTTCGTTAAAATATTGCAAACATATCACCATGTGTGTTCCTTCTCCAAAAGAGGCTAGCTTATTCCGGTTACAATACATCAATTCTTGAAATTGATATTATAAACCTTAAGTACTAGGAAGAGACAACGACTCTTTCATTTAGCAATGACCTCTGATTATGAAAACAAAAATTCGCTCAGTGCCAGGTGTCACCCTGATAAGTGGGCGTTTAAGAGGAAGCAAAAAGGAGAAGGGAAACCGGGAAATGAAGAGGGGGTTGCCGAGAGGGCGAGAGTGGAGGATACATGAGTGTTCAATTTCTACTGGCAGGTGCACATTCTTTCCAATTCCAGCCTGAGAAATGTCACTTCAAGCCTTGATGGAGATACGGATGCCGATGAGATTTTCTTGCGCTTTCGATGAGAAATGACTCGATGATTTTGCGTCCATAGCAGTCTCGGTGTACAGGCTTTGTGGCGGCGAAGTCATATTCGCATCCGAAACAATCTTTTGCGTGAACAGCGATTGGATGAATTGGGTGCTCAGCTCTTGATGTGACCTTGTTTTAATGTTCTCCTATGCGGTCGTTTACGCACCTGCCCCTTTGTGCGGTGTACTCGGCTCCGCACTTGAGGGGCAGTGTACACTTTTTCTGTGACACATAGCCGGAATTGTGTGGAGTCATTTCTCATCGAGAACGCAAAAAATAACGTCTCATCGGCATCCTTAACTCTATAACACGCTTTGACATGAGAGTTCTCTTTCCTGTCGGTTTAAGTTGTCGAGCATGTGCAACTTGACCAAAACATAAAAAAACAATTAAAATATTTGTTTGGCGGAGCAGAAGACTACATGATCTGGGTTTTTCTAAAGCAGGGAACAGCTTAGGGCAAAAAAAGAGTTCAATAAAAGCTTTCCAATTATTGTCAGGTGTAATATCTTCAATTATGACGCGTTCGCCGGCACGCGTGGACCCTCCACGACGAGGACGAGCTTGCGCTTACAGGAGAAGACATCGTGCCTCTGTCGGTTCACGACTTCATCGATCCTAACGTTTGACATCCCACTTTATCTGCAATTGAAGCTTCGCTGGACGCCACTCACCTTCAGACCGCCCAGGAGCTCAGGCACCGCGACATGGCCCGTTTGAAGGTAGTACCGAACTTATGCAAGCGAATATCGGTCCCGCTTCTGATGGCCTACTACCACTGGTTTAGGGTGGACTTTACAGACAAGTCCAAACGATCTTCCGTTGGTGTCAGTGACGAAAACCCCGCGCCAACCATTCCTGCGACCATCCCGATTTGACGGCACAGACACACAATCTCCCTACGTAGCACAGTTCGAACTTATGGTTAAAGGTAATTGCTGGACAGAGGATCAGCAGGCGCAAGCACTTGCAGTCAACCTCAGCTGTCAGGCACTGCAAGTCCTCCACCCCATACCGCCAGAATGCCGTGGGTTATACATATTGGTGGTCCAGGCGCTAGAGCAACGCTTCAGCAATGGGTGTGAATGTCACATTCATCACCCTGAGTTACGTCATTGACAATAAGCATCTGGTTAAATGTTATTTTTTTTCAATTCGCTGACAACATCGAGCATCTTGCACGCTTGTCGTGTGTCGGTTATTCCAAAGACACCGTGGATGCTGTCAGCACTGCGGCGTTCATTCATGCTATTGCACATGTAGAGATACAAGACGCTGTGCGTCATTTCCATCCCAGCACTATTCGGGCCTTTCAAATTTATGCACTAAAAATAAAAGCCGCTCGCGGGGCATCACGGTGGACATCCAAGCATCAGTCTGCGACTAACTTCCCGACAATGACTTGTGGGAGTTTCAAACAAGAAGGCCACAGCAGAACAGATTACTTTATTGCCACTCAAAATGTTCACCCAAAAACTGCTGCTATGCAAAAACATTGCATCAGCCTATCTTGCGTCATCCGTGTTCAAACTGACCTCTGCGGTTATCTGATTCTACTATACTAGGCTACTGCTTCAAGCCTTCAAGAAGATGGCGCTGTCTACCTGAAATAACTTTTTATTTCGTTTTTTTAACGGCATTCACCTCTAGCGACACCGTTTAGAGGAAAACAAACCTGGCCACACACAGTGCCATAGCCGATAACGCTGCGCCCATTCGACATCCACCACAGAGGGAGCCGCTTTCTAAACGCTGGAATGTAAGTTAACTTGTCCAAGAAATGCTCACTCAAGGTTTCATTGAGCCGGCCTATGAACCGTAATCTGTGCCAATCACCATGGTAAAAAAGGATGAATCGATTCGATTTTCTGTGTACTACAGACAAGGTTTTCAACAGGTCCAACGAATGTTAAGACTCATTTGAGGCACTCGAAGGATGCAGTAACATCGCGCAATGCATTGGCTTACCCAAGGGATTGCGCACTATTTATTCGTGATACAAAGACAAGCAACATTGCAGCCGGTGGCATTCTATCTCAAAAACATGATGTCACGTGAGTCATCCGGTACTACAGCAACGCCATCACTAAACTAGAACGTAACTATAGCACCACAAGACGTGGCTATCTTGCTGCAGTCAAGGCGCTTTTTGTCTTCAATCACTACTTATGTTGCAGAAAATGCATCATTCGTACAGACCACCGGCTTGGAACATGGTTGCTTGGTTTCAAGGCGCAAGAAGGTCAAGTAGATCACTGGCTAGAACAACTCCACTAGCACAACTTCAAGGCCATGCATTACGCCGGATCATAGCCACAGCAGCACTGATGCCCTAACAAGATGATCATGTATTGAAGGCTATTATCGACCATGCTTGAGCATGGTTCGCCGTGATTCGGCCCCCGAAAGACACCTTCTACCAGGTAACCATCTGTAACAATATGTGGTCTACTCAAAACAAACAAGAAACCAAGTTGCGCGATCCTGCTGTCGGCGTATGTGTCCAGTAGAAGCGAAGTGGTCGCTGACCACCAAATACTGATATTTTGCAACTTTCTGTATCTGTCTTCAGCTATTGGGCCCACTGTCATATGCTGGAGTTTCGCAAAGAGCCTCTGTATCGGCGCCGAGAGCCACCTACTGGTGACCGAATCATGTTGCAACTAGTGTCACCACCCGTGTTTTGTGCCCAGATCTTGAAACAGCTTTACAGCGGTCCTAAAGGAATGAACTGCAACAAGGCGTGAAGTTGGGCTAGTTGGTTCATATGTGTTCGTTCACTTCTTGTTCTTGTTCCTTGTTTTTTTCGCGCTGTTTCCAAGTTTGCGTCTTAAAGGAGGACATTTTGGCGTCAATCGCACTTTTGGTAAAATATACGATCGCTTTTACTGGTTGCATTGTCACAATTACATTACATTATGGTGCCTTTAATGAGACCTGTGAGCCTCGCGTAAGGAATCAAACGAAAAAGCACACGTTTCCGTTGCGAGAATATGTATTTGTAGTACTATCTGAATGTATCGCCATTGATGGTTTAGGTTCATTATCACGATTAAAAATGGGAACCATTAACTTCTTCTCATAGTAGGCTATTTTAATGCGAAAGCGTTAACTGTCCCTTCGAGCGAGCCGACGTAATCATCTTTGAAGCCGCGCCAAACGGCACCTAAACTGCTTTCTCCAAGTGAAGCCGAGATCTGATGGCTCCCAGCTTTGAGGCCGCGCGAAAAGCTTAGCCAAACGGCACCTAGTTTCCCCGCTCCCAATAGAGAGTGTAGCCGAAATTTGATGAATTTCGGCTTCGGTCCCATTGGCTGGCGCGCGTCGTAGTTTCAAGGAACGAGGTACCCATTGGCCGCTGCGCGTCAGTTTAAAGGAGGGCGACTCCATGGCGCTGCGTGCCCGCGCGGCCAGGGCGCCGGTACAAGGAATCGGCTGGAGCGCTCAGGCAGACCGGCAGCGAGCGGGAAAGAAAGCAGTCGTGCCGCCGCTCTGTAGAGCTGCGGCAAGGCCGATGTCAGCGCAACGCGGCCACATCACGAGGACTAGCGCAAAAACGACATTCATGCTTTCGCATTCACAGTGTTTTTTTTTAATGGCCAAAAGCCACCACCATTCCTAATCAGGCAGCTTTTGTTTTGGCGGATGCTCAGGTGACTCACTGGATATCTCGGCACTGAGCACCCTTGTCACTGCTCTCCGAATAAGGCCGGTACTTTGACTCCGAAGTATTTAAAGATATTTTTGACAGTTTAACGTCACCAACACAAGAACGAGGAAACTGTATCCTCGGTTCAATAGACTCCTGAAGCGTTTTATTCACACCATTCTGCAAGATTTCGCAACATTAGGGCCTTGGTGGCTGTTTGTCAACAGCCACCAAGACGACTGGGACGACTTTGTTCCATTATTTTCGTGCTCCTATCGAACCGCGTTTCATAGAGTCACCGGGTATAGGCCCACTTAGATTCTCTGGACGAGATATTCAAATGTCATGCGGCCTCGCCTTCTCAAGACCGCCAGTCCGTCACTAGCACACAAGAAGTTGAACCGGGTCACAGGTTGTGACTGTGTATTCCACTACGGCAACCAGAAACTTCACCAACGCTTCAGTGGAACTGGCATGGCCCATTCCCGTGTAAAACACAACACTCGTTCCCGCATCTTTGTGGTAAACAGGAATTATCTCGCTCGTTATAAGGGTAGATTAATATAAATGAGACTCAGATGGTAATATTGTTTGGAAAGAAAATAGTTTGCCGGGTGTGAGAGGAAGAAGAGAAGAAGTCGCGTCGGGGACACGCAGCGAACCCCTTGAAGCAAGGGAACGCCTAAATAAAGACGTTACAATATATTCTCCACAAACTGTGGTAGCTCACCAATGTAGTCGTCTCCATAGTGAGCTGATGACTCAATCTGAAAAAGCTTGTGAGCAATAGCTCCATTTCCCGACCGTGCAACAAGAGGAAGTGGGATTATTCTAAGCCTTTCACCAACGATGCCTCTCTGCAAATAAAACCAATTTATTATGAGCGTTGTTTCTTATAAATCTAACCTATCCCTAAAGTTTTCATCAATCGCGTTAGAAAACTGAAGACGCGATCATCAAACGGAGAATAAATAAGATGACGAAATACGGACACAAGGACAAATTGAAAAAAAACACAAACACCGCGCCTCCAGTTGTCAAAGTGTCTTTGTTTTACACTATTATGCTCATCTCATTTTTACCGTTCATTGATTCGCCCAACTAACTACACACCTCGCTACAATATCAAGCTCTCTACATAAAAGATGTGTCTAGTCACTTTCCTCTGCGCGAGGTTCTGAATGCCTATTTACTTTGAAGGAAGCTACCCAATGCATTTAAAGCTACGCCAATGTAAGAGCTAGACAATGTGACCCATGATAAAAAAACCTGATAAACTACAAGCTGACAAAGTTGCGGAATCTTTGGTATTTTTTAAAGGCAAAGGTTTTATGAAATGGTTATTCACAGTAAACTATTTCCAAAAATTCTTGCACACAAAGCTGCGAGCACTTCATATGGGACCAATTTGGCCATTGAGAGGATTGTTATTGCTTTAATTTCAAATGCCTGCTGACCATGTAGTGCATCTCATTCCTTATCGTGATAGCCCCTGTTTCAACATGGACATTCAGCGGCCTTAAGGACCCTACTAGGATTTATCGAAGAGGGGAACGACCGGTCGCGTTCTGTACCTCTCTTGAGGCCTGGCTATTACCCATGAATGCAGCATGACCCCCAGGCTCACGAATCATTTAGAAAACCTTGGACCGCGAACTACTCTCACACCCTAGAACATTGAGTCGATGGAACAGGATGACCGGCCTGGTATACTTCTTCTTTTATGTGCTACTGAAGTGCTATGTTTACCTGCACATTATATCTGCACTAGTAGAAAACACATACAGTATTATAAATATGAAAAAAGTCACATACTGGAAAACGCATGCTCTGTATTTCGTCGTAACAGGATGCCGCGAAGTGATGTTAGCAAATCGATATCGAGACCGGCACCCCAAGATGCTTCGCGAAGTACTACGCCACTAGTATCATTTCGATGTGACAATATGTATATTGTTTTCGGGTTGCGCGTTTGTATACCAGGGTGTGAATCGCTGGAGAATACTATAACTGTCCCAAGTAGACACTTCATTGGCACAGGCTTGGGCCAGACTGGCGCAGCAAAGCTTGGGGCAAACTGAGCTAAGTATGTGCTAGAGGTGTGCTGCTAGGGGTAGAGCCAATAAACGTCCTTCAATAGCATAATATGTTCCTAAAGCCATCTCAGTGCGTATGTGTATCAATTTGTGTAACTTGAGTTATTTCATCACATACAAAAGAGGGTGTTTCTCGTTAAGCTTAACAAATTTGTTTAATAATAGTCCTGATAGCTAAACTAATGTGGAATGAACAGGCAAGTTACACGGTCAGGGTTACATAGTATAAGGTGCTCACCATCACTCTCTATCGGCTGATTAACTAATGTATGTTAATTATTAATATAAATGTTGAAAATAAACACAAGGTTCTAAATGGATACCTGCTGAACTTCATCAAAATCCACCAAATCAAGCCATAGTAGAAATACCTGGAACCCGTGGCAAGCACGGTGGGGCGCCAAAATTACCACTCGTGTAGCAGGAGCAAGGAGGCTGATGCAATAACGCGCCCGCGCGGTTTTTCGGTCTATTATCATCCTCCTTTTATCACTGCCAGCTTTGTGCCTGTTGCATGAATGGGAACTTTACCAACACAACTGCTCTTCCCATGAACTCAAAGTTTTTCTGAACATTTATGACATAGCGGTTTTCAATCACGGTCAGCAGTTTTGTAATTAAAGCCTTGAGTTCATTTTCACTGCTTAAAATATTTACTAACTTATGTTATTTAATAATTTATCTCATCGGGACAACTATCTCCCTAGCCGTATAACTCTTCCCCACAAACCAAATTAGTTTGGCAGTAGCGGTTTTCGTTTTAAACAAATCTGTGACGCCTAGCAAAACTAAAACTGCAAGTGGCTATCTCATGGCTATCATGTCAAATGCTCTCTCCCTTACGTTCGGATATTATGCAGCGCAATTTATCAGTATATCTTGTTTCAACGTTTTGCTTTAACATATCGACACCTTCTGATATCACGACTGCAGTACAAAAAGGTATCAAAATATGTCGCCATTTGCTAGATGTGAGAAGCCATACTTTCGGTCATTCGTGTCTGTGGTTATGTTGGCAAGAGTTCGAACTGTACGAGACATTTCGTCATATTTGAGTGGCATACATTTGTGCATATTATATAAAAGGAGCGATGCGTGTGAGCGATAGCATTAACCTTTCTTGGCATCCGTGATTACACTAGAAACTTTCGTACAGCACACTTTCTGAATCAGAAGTCAGATTTTAAAGTCGAGCTACTGGAAAAAAAAACACAGAAATGTAGACTATCTGCGATGATTGCAAATGAGTGCATAAAGCAAGAACCAGTGTCCCAATCAAACAAGTGTTGCGATGTTGCGAATCGGGATTGTAATGCCAGTTAATCGCCCAGGTGTGGTTTATCAACCAGGAACTCAAATGTGGCACCTGGACCACGTGCACAACGGGCATGCATAAAGTCTTCGGGAAGTCCGCACATTATGAGCACGCCACCGAACCTGACTCTCGCTAAGGGTGCCCTAAAAGAAACACGTAGTCCCTCTACATCAAGAGCATCCTCGCCCTGATTGAGCTCCTAAAACAGGGGTGTCAGAGCCTGCCAAAAAGGAGTACCGTCTCAAATGTATCAAAGAAGCGGTTTTTAGATATTTGTTTCTCGTAAAAAACGCATTGGCGCGATTCTCAATAAAATTTACCGATTTTAAGAAGTGAAGATTCGTCGCACTTAAGTTCTTCGCTCGATTTAAGCAACCGGCAACGCTCATATCTAGGCATCGCTAAGAACGATTAATGCTGAGATCCTCAAAAGTTATTCTCATGATATTTGTGTGAAGAGAGTTTAGTGTTATAATTTTCCGCTAAACTGAGGCTATTGATTCTTTCCCCTAAAATAGACGATCAAAGTAGAAGTTTTTGTAAACAATGCAACATCGTCTACCCCCTGGACCACCGCACCGAGGTCACCGCAACACAGCTGAAGCATTGATTTAGGCGCAGCTAGGTCCATCCAACCTTTGCCGCGACAACCTCTTCGTTTGCACATGGTGCGACCATCGTCCTTAGACCACTTTTGCCAGAACGCTTACAGTGTGTTACTACGGTGACACTCTAGCACAGGTTCAGCGGAACTGCATATGGCATCGGCGAGAGCTTCCCAGTTATCGATCAGTACGACTCATCGCACACTACTCCTCGCCGCGCGGGTCATTCACTACAAACGCTGCACTCTTCTTTATTCCGGATGGAAGGGCACCTAGAGCGTCACATGTTTATCTACTTGGGATAATGCCACATGTTTACCTCTCGACCTTTGCTTACACAAAATAACGGGCAGCTTTTAGTCACAGGAGGGGAGGCTTGAGCAATGAGGTTATTCGCCCGGGTTCGGGCGGAACATTTCTGAAGACTTAGGATGCGCTTTAGGGATTTAAAACAACTTATTTACCAAACAAATACTGTCCTCTCAAAATTAAAAAATAAAATGGGGTAAAACAATTCGCTGTCTAATGATAGTAAAAGCTAGGCACTAATAATTCAATTACATTTAAAAATTCAACAAAACTTGCCAGTTACCCTAAAATATATTCATCATTTCATTCACTTTCTTAATCACGTAAAAACTGTTGGTGTTTTTTTTCGTATTACATGTCTCAGAATGAGCATATTAAACACAGTCGTAGTAAACTTTCATAACCAGAAGGCGTAATAAATAAATATTGAAGACCTATTCTGTCAAGTAGAAAGCTCCAAATTTATAAATCGCTGTTTTATCCAAGGGTATGTCATGCGCATCTAGCTTGGTGATCATCTGGGTTAGCTAATTTAAATATAATTGGAGTGTTACAAAAAGGTTCTCAAGTAGTAGCTAAAGTTTTATCGTTTTTCCCATCAATAATTGTACATTATGAGCAACCAATGTATAAAAAATATGTTCCCAACGATTACTATTAATGTATCAATACCTTAACAAAGTTAAATTTGAAAATGTGCTAAACCATACTGACATTTCTTTCCACAATTCAGTACATCAAACACGTCAAATACATTCATGGCGCATTCCTTAATCGAACACTAACTTTGAACGTCAAAGAGTTAAATATCTAAACTATTAAATATCTGAACTATTTAATATAAAATTATATGAACTGCTGAATCATCTTGGATCCCTAAAAATTTATGCCACCTCACTAAGAAAAACAGCCCTACATAACATTGTATAAAAACGTACGTCATCTGTATTATTCCTTTCTAATATTATTGATGTTATTTCACTTTAGTGTCGTGTTTGTTTTTTGTTTTCTTTGGTACCAAGAGCAGGCCCAGCAGTACAGTAGCAGCTCTTCTCTCGGGACCCTCATCGCTAATTATTAAAATAAACTATGCGTCAAATAAGGAACGTTTGAGAGTTAAAGCTCTCTTATTGCCTAATGTATATAAAGTAATTTATAATATTATAAAAGTGGCAGAAGTCTCATTTATTTATTTACATATGGACTGTCTGCGCTTCTTATGGCACTAGAGCCGGAAGACGGGGTGGACGAAGAATTAAAGAATGAGAACGGTAAATGCGACACAGGAAATGGTGTGGCAAGTTCCAGTGTCTTGCGGTACGAACAGCAATCATATATAACGTTGTGTTACAGTTTCATCCTTGAAGCCATGATCTAGTCTCTGAGGAGGATGCGGTGTCATTACGTAGTTTACCTCCTTGAGTAGCTGCTGATCACGGAAAAACGTCAAAAATCAGTCTGGGTTCGTGTTTCACTTTTGAAACACTTCGACGCCAATTGGGATAACTAAAAAAAATCTAGCACTCCGATGTTTTATTACTTCCATCTTGTAAATTATCTTTCAGCGCCCACGTCGTGATATTACTAGGGCATGTTGCTTTCGAACAGAGGTCTCCAAACGTTTTGGCTAAAGGCTTGGTTAAAGACCTCTCTCAATCTCCAGGACCGGAAAATAGATAAGACAGTATAAAGGAGGAAATACTAAATTGTGACTAGAGATCTCACCAGGCATAAATTAAAGTGCGCGAGAAATTTGGACTATTCAAATAGGGCAGAATACTAATAAGAGTGGTAGATCAGATGATGACGATATGGCAGAGTTATCACAAAGGACACTAAGCACACTATAATTGAGAACAGAAGGGAATTTTATCATATGTACAAAGGGGGGGGGGGCAACTTGAAATAATAATGCAGTAATTCTGGTGTTGACAATGTATCCAATACATAATATGGCAAGAAAACCCGCGCTATGGTGCACTTTTTAATTATTTTTGATATTTTTTGCGCCTCTTAAAAGCACTGTGCCGCCGCTTCTATCTTTTTTAATCCGCGCGTATTTTTGTTCTCAGCAGCAGGCCGTGGGCCGGGCGTCATTGAAAGACAGCGACCATCCCCGGATCGGCAGGAAAGCCTTCATGGGCCGCATCTGGTTCGCGGGCCTGGGTTTGTAGACCTTTACTTTAGAACTTCTGTTTTATTAATATTCTACCGGACTTACTTGCGTGACAATTGGAGTCATTTCTTTCTAAATTCGGTAAACAAACGAGGTTATAAATGTCAATTTGAAATTATAAAAGTTTTCATGAACCCAAACGGTATTGTTAGTCTGAAGTAGGTATGAAATACGGAATATCGTTGCCGTGTTGTAAAATGTACATTAAACTTAATGGTATACGTATTAACGAGAGATTGAGGAAACATGCATTGATATATGATAATCTGATTGCGCATATTTCGCGATTCACTGCGAAAGATGTAGGTGTATTCGACAGTTCGCTGCCATTTAGATAATGACGGGGTATGGCTACAAGAAAACGAAGGACACATTGGAAGATTTTTACATTTCCTTTTTGGAGCACGACGCATCATTTCACTATCCATAGCAATATATAAATTCCAGACAGCATTTCTAAATAAATGTGAAGAGAAAAATTTATAATAGCGGTGAGGCGGGTTTGTGGTTTCGCTATATGTTTTCTATTAAATTTTAGTGCTAACCAGCACGTTGTTTCTTCATTCGTTCTACTCGTGTGAAATCTTTTTGCTATATTTTTATTCCGCGGGCTGTCCAACGCTCCGTGTGTATGATGCCTTAGACACCCTTCCGAAGGATACCAAACACTCAACCTTTGTTTATCTTTGCACGTAATGTCAAGAAACAGCAGGTTCATGTCTGAAAATATTTAAAAACTGCATGGTTGACACCCGCGCGCTACACGAGTTTAACGTTATGCCATTTCGGGCTTGTAGCGCACCGACCAGATTCCGATGAAAGAACAACCATATTCTCCGCATTTGAAACCGACTTACATCCCTTCGTTGCCTTGGTGACGCGATTATTGTTTCGTTTACAATTGAAGGTCACCTTGTCGGTTATCAAATGTTCTGACTTGTACTGCAGAACCCAAAGAAATGTCATTTTACAGCTACCCAAATCGAAGTCATTGGTTTTATATTTTTATATTTTAACCGAACGCCCTGCGGAGTGCAATCCTTAGATAAATTTTTTCTCTCACCTGGCAAGCTCCTTAAAAGATTTCGGTATGATTTTCCTGTTTCCTTCCTCTTATTTGTGGCTTTGCGCATATAGTGGATCCAAACCCTCATGCCTTTCTATACGCCCCACACGAAAACTGAACCAATTGCAAATTATCTATCTTTTTAACAGATATCCGCAGTGCGAATACTTCGCATCCCGCGCTTTAACACCTAGTGATCACCGTGCTAAGTGAGCTTCGTGCAGAAGCTGGTAAACATTCTTGCGCGGATCGCTGTTGCCAAGACACCCCTCAATCTATAAACCTCACGTTTTTGCTTACGTGAACCGTAGCCTAACAATTAAAAAAATGCTGAAACAGAACCCGAGTGCTAAGCAATCACATGGGTTGTCAAACTATGCAATTTCCAAACTTGCTTGTTGGCCGTGATGGTCACGAACCATCACGGCCTTTGTTGGTTAGGCTCCAAAACTAACTTCCCAGAATGACTGGGACATTCCAGGTCTTGAAATGCAAGGTTTCCCTGCCTTTGAGGGTAAAAGCGCTAAAAACAACGGACAAGTAAAAGGAACGAACAACACAGAGCGCTACTTGCAAATGAAGTTTATTCTCGGAGATCACACATAAATAGGCACCGTGAAATACCGACATGTACTACAGAAATGCAACATCACCCAATCAGAGTACGTCTGTCCACTATCTACTTTACGAATGATTTTAAAAATGCCACCTCAGAGCCAAACAGGGCTACAGATGGAGTGCTGACACACGTTCCTTCAACGCGCTCGGATATAAAAAAACGCCTCGGATATCTGCCTTGTCATTTTATTTCGGTTTCGGGCCAAGATAGTGGTGTTGTCAAACCTCGGGACACACCCACATCTGTCACAGCGTACAGCCAGATTTGGGTGATGTTGCATTTCTGTAGTACATGTCGGTATTTCACGGTGCCTATATATGTGTGTTTTCCGAGAATAAAGTTCAGTTGCAAGTAGCGCTCTGTGTTGTTCGTTCCTTTTACTTGTCCGTTGTTTTTAGCGCTCTTACCCTCAAACACATGGATCACCAACTAGCCCAAGTGCATACCCTTCTACAGTTTCCCTGCCGTTTACAGAAGTGGTAAGGCGCATGTTAATGCCGATGGTTTGACACATTGTCCCTTCTTCTTGAGCTTTAGCACAGATGCCGGTGACGACGTCCCCACTTTCATTTATTGCCTAACCGAAGTGTCTCTACTTTGTCAAACCAAAAAGTTTTGGGAATGTTAGATTCATTCATCACACGGTTGGAACAATTCAAGACACTCCGTTGCGCTAAATAATACGCAAATTCAACCTTCCTCAACGGCTTCCCCCACAGCAACAGTTACATCGCTAAAAAGAAGGTTTAGTTGTCTTCGCAAAATATTACTAATTACCGTTCTAGTAGTGTTTTGTAAGAAATTGACAGCTAGTTAACTTAGCACCTATACGAACTAGGCTCTTCTCCGGTTTCGATATGTTTGTTCCGGCATCCGTAGTAGGTGTAACTCTGTGTGCGCCAGTTTTTGGGCTTCACCAGCAAGTCAAGCCTTTTCCAGATGCTTGGAAAGAGCACTTAATAATATTACATTGTGCCGAGGGCAATCTACATTGCATGGGCACGCCATCTCGGTAAATGTGTTCTTCCAAATTTTGATAAATGATGTGCACTATCGATGACGTGCCTATATTCTAAATCGCAGTACGATACGTTGATAAAATATTGTTGGCGGTCTGTTTAAATTTGATCAGATAGTGTGGGATGAAGCAGTATACTACAAGGTGCTACAATCAAAAGTAAAATTATCGTAAGCGGATCGCGATATAATTAGGTCTCATAAGTACATTTTGGTGTCACAGACAAGCATATGCAGTAAATGAATTGTGAGCAGTGGACAACATTTGAGCTTGACGGACTTTTCTGAAACACAGTTTTAGTAACATAAAGTCGCATCTTACCACTTCCACAGTCCCATTCTTTTCGGTCACTTGAACTGCCGCCGTATTCTTCTTGTCATGGTACAAATGTTGTTCAAGTACTTTTCCATTCATCTGAAGAAAACCAATGAATACACTGGGATATATTTCAATAAAATAAACGAAGAAAATTGCATTCATTTCTGTTCCATCACACATTGTAAGAACATTTTTTGCCAAGTTCTTATTGTCCAATATTCTCTGATAATTTACCAATGAAACTATCAAACGTTCCACAACAATCATAAACAAGGAAAGGTGGAGAAAACGTCAACAGCGGCATGGCGCTGTATCTCTCAAGTTCGAACAGTGCCCCTGGAGAGCAAATCAGGCATTACTAGGTAGCGTTACAATCATACGTCGCTACGCAGGCTTACGTTGGCCCTGAAAGCTAAGGCGGCGCAACATATGTCAATGACATGAATTTATCGAGATAGAAATAACATGAACAAAATAACAACATCGAATGCGTTCTTTCCGTTTTGAAAACAAACCGTTAAACGCGAGGCTACACTTAGAATATTATTATATTTATTTAATCCTTTCAGCTCTTCGAAGGCGTCCTTTTGCCATAGTAGATCAGGCACCAGTACTCCGTTTTATGTAAGCATTACATGGTTACGTTTAATGAAAGCTGTTGCACCCTCTGGGCAAGAAAAGCAATCCTATAGTACGAAAGCAGTACTTGATTGCAGGAAGGACAAACGAAAAAAAAACTTCTAGAACAGCCTTACCTAACCATAAAGTTTTCTATTTAAAAACACAGGTTCTTTTGATCAAAACTAAAATATCCGCAATGCTAGCTTGTAATATTGAACGAAACTCATAAGAAAACTTTTCTGAAAAACGACCGCGGTCCACTTCACGCATGAGGGGAGTTTTCTGCCGTGGACACTGCCTTGCAGTGAACCATTGAGCCACTAATTATAAGATTACAGCGAGCTTTACTTCGGGCGTTGTATAATGCATGAGTTGCAGTATTTTGAGTAGCGTCTAAAATGGTTTGCAAGGTATGAAATAGCTTTTCGGGGAGCGAAGAAAGTCTTTTTTTACGAATTTCCCAACTAAATTAAAGGGAGAAACTGATTTGTTAGAGTGGTCACATGAGGTCAATCTTCTTTCCAAATTTAGCGAGTTGCTAAATTGATGTAATTTGTTACGTGAAGTCCGGTCACGTGACATCCATTTCCCGCCAAACTTAGCGAAGAAATTAGATTGGTGAATAAGTCGCGTGACAATTTTCACGCTAAATTTAATGGAGAGACTAAATCCACTTATAGGTTTCATGACGGAAACGCATGTGACATCAATTTCCCTGCCAATTTTTTGTGAAGAAAGTTACTTGTATTCAGGTCACGCGACTCCATTTCCACGCTAAGTTTAGCGGAAAAACTGGATTTGTTTGTAGGTCTGGTGATGTCAAGTCGCGCGACATCAAGTTTACAACTGAATTGAGCAGGGAAATGTTATTGGCGTGCAGGTCATCGGATGCCAATTTCGCCGCTAAACTTGGCGGGAAATGCACGGACGAACGGACGAGTAGAGAGGCGGGAAAATATTTGGGTTTGGGAGATCCTGTTAAAAGGCATTTCGTGTTTCAAAAACTAAAAAGCAATTTCAGTCAATTGATGAATATTTTTTGTTTGCAATCCGCTCTCTTAATATTCGCCGAACTCAAGACACACGTAACGAAGGCAACATTCATGGAGCAGTGAACCTCTTTGTTTAATTTGTTACGAACCCAAATTTGTTTTGGAAAGGACTTTAAATAACGATTCTGTCATCAAAAGGAGCCGTAGTCCTGGGACATACACCACATGTAGAGCTTATGCTTTTTTTCTCGTATTGCGTAGTCCTTCTACTGTGCATTCTTAGAATAGGCATTCACTCGATCGTGATAACTGTAGCCCGCTGTGAACGTGAATTACGGCATTGACGACAGACACGATTGAATGATAGAATGCCGTTAGTAAATTTTCGTTGAAGTTCCTTTTATTCAAATTAAATATGTATAACACTGCAGGGTTTTTCTTTGCAGTACCTATCTCTAGGCATGATTATAGATAAAAATTGGCAGAATTGTGCGTATCACAGGGTTCTATGTAAACGGTCGTGTGTTTTGAACATCAAAATCTTACCAGAGTAACAACTGATTTGCCGCTACTGCTATCCGTTAGGATAACATTTTCAGACAGCACAGAAGTTTTTTCTAGCTGTAGGGTGAGCCCATCTTTAATATGCAGCACTTTTTCACCTTTCAGACCTCTTGATTCTAGAAGCTTGGGATAAGCGATTTCGAATTCTGGAAACGTTTCTGCAAGTACAACCAACAAGGGTTAGCTCAATAGGTCACTTCCCAACCTCTCAACCCTCGACCAGCAATCGGCGCATATGAATATTCGTATTAATAAAAATCAAAGAGTAAGCTAACAATATAATTTTATCTGGAATAAAAACTGAATCGAATATCCTCAAAATCCGTCCAAAACTTTCAATGTCGAATTGAATATTAAATACCATGACTCTTATTTTCAATGCGCAGGAGCAACCTAGACTAAAGAAACGCTTAAGATCTTACACTGAACGAAGAGCGGCTGAATAGTGTCTCCATCAATCCACGCATTGGTACACTCTGCAGGGTGCTGGATGGATGGACAGAGAGGTGAACCTCTTCACTCCGGATGACGCCTTTCTGAGGCTCGTCACTTGATACCGCGGGAAGCGGCGGGTTTAGTAGTCAATGCTTTTCAAAAACGGTATTTCATTTTCATAATATGGGCGAAAGATATAGGTTGTACCGCACATATTTGATAGATGAATACGTAAGCTATTTGAATTCTTAATGGTGACATGCTTGCTTTCCGGTATTCCTTTTGCTCGTCTGTGGCGCACTAGAGCGACTCCTTAGCTCGAGGCATGCAAGGGAAAAACTATTTTTATTGAAATGTCTGGTCAGTCAAAACTGCTCAATGCAGGCTTGATTTACAACCAGCAAACACTTGCGAGGTCTATGTCAGGATATAAACAGCGTTCTTGAACAAACCCGTCTTGTGTTCTGCAACATTTGACTTGCCCGTTTTGTTGTTGTTGTTTTTTGTAGAAATTTTGGATAAAAGAGTGCAAATAAGTAAATCTAATATTCGAACAGTCACTACTTAATACAAATTCAAAGCTCAAATATTCGCACACCCCCCTCAAGAAATAAAAAAGGTCTAAACTAAATATATAATGGTCTAGCGAGGTTTCAAAACGCAGCTTGAAGAATAAACATTATGTCGCTGGTTGAAATCAAACGTTCACATTCTAAATTAAGTCAATATCTTATACTGTAAACGACTTATTTTTGGCTGGCTCAGTATTTCACGATTTAATTCAAAGCTGAAGTTCTGAAATAATTCGCGGCTTCTAACTTTGGCCACGCGGTGGGATCCTAATATAGATTCCAATATGTTTACATTTTACCGGAATTGTTCGCGGGACCTATTTTTCGCCAATTGTACGTGATTCGCGAAATTCGCGAAAATTAGGTCACCGCAGAAGTTAAGTTGTTTACAGTACCCCATTGTGAGGTGATCGTGGTTTAAATTATAATAGGAAAATGAACACAAACAAATAAATATTTTGTCAAGTATTCCCCTCATTTGTCTTGAGAGGTGTACACGCTTAAAAATCGTTTTAAGACCTCGGCTGTGCAAAACTTGTGGCTCACTACCTACGTCCATCTAACCACGCATTTAAAGCAAACGAAAGAGCACGGCGCTGTGATTTCGCTTTCACTACACAAAAATAGTAATTTTAATAAATTCAAAAATCGCCGCCAATAAGTGTTTTATATATCGAAACCTTCGGAATATTTAATATTTGGCTCTCTCTGCCAGCACTTTCTTTAGTTTTACTTTATTGAGTGACAGCTTGAAAAGCCCTTGACACGTACCTTTTTTCTATTACACCTATTTTTGTTACGACTGATATTTACAACACAAATATTTAAGGAGTTTTAGCATTGCTTTCAAAAACGTATTGTGAATAAGAAACAGTGCATATATTCTTCATTGTTTGTAAAAGCAGATGTGAAGGTTCTGCTGAACATCTGATTCGTTTATTTAGCTATAAAAATGACCCAAGTAAATTATACTAAAAAATTGATCTCCCACAACTGTTTTCGAAATGCGCAAGTCACGAATCGGTTTATTCAATCTATGTTCAGTGATGACTAAATTCACCATAATGTTACATGTGCACCTTCGACCTTTGGCTTGCCAGTTTGAAATGTGAGCCAGGTACGGCACCCGCCAATTTAATTTACATACGTTAGGGTACCAGTCACCAGTGTCAATATTCCTCCCAGCATTATCAAATTTCATGTAATCTTGTACCGGCTATCGTGGATCGCACGACACTTTGCAGAGAACAAAGTGTGTTTTAATGGCTCTGCCTGCTGAGCAGTTTGCTTTGTCTAGAGAGCTGCCGGTGGTAGTCTAGGTTCTTAAAGGGCAACTGCGCTCAATTCCGAAGATTTTGGGGTAATTAGTGATTTCGCTTTAAAAAGGCCTTGTAAAAGACACTACGTTATTTTCTTCGCGAAAAATGGGATATATATACATTTTTTAATCTAATTTTAAACACTACCAGAAATCGAAACCGAAACTTCGGCTCCGTCCAGCAACATTGGCCTGGGGCCGCCAAGAACCTGGCTATCACGTGGTATGACGTGTCACATGACCCTCTGCGCAACGACGTGCGGGATTGGTGAGGTACAATGCACAAGTGTCCTCAGCACTGCACTCATCACCACGTTTTGGTGTGTGCGACATTCGACGACGCTTGCACAACTGCGGCATCAGTCTGCGCACATAGTATCCGTAGTGTAAACGAAACTCCGAGAGACAGTAATCGCAAACAGTGTGACGACGACGGCGGTTGTGACGAGGGAGTTGGCGGTAACAGCGGGATCACTGCGGGGCGGCCGGACGGCTTCCAGAAGCGCGCTGCGTAGGCGCGTTACGCTAATCACATGGACACCGCTCAGCGCAGTGTGGAAACGTTGCTGACGTCACTTGTTGCGCTAGCCTGGGGAAATCAACAAGCAAAAGTGAGCAATGGGGATGACATTTAGCTCAAAGTTGGCTACGCCTACGCCGTAGTTTTTACTGCACTGTTGGTTCGCCTCAATTCGCGCGCTCGAGTCAGCCGGCTTCGGCAGCTTGGCCAGTTGCAAATTTGACGGACCGTTTAAGAAACATTTAGAAAGAGCTACGCCGTAATATTTGGCGTGTTGTCTTCCTAGGGGATACTGAAGAGGAATGAATTGTTTTTTTCAAAAACCAAATTGAAGCGGAATTTTCACTTAAGGCACTGCTTGAAGGGCTGCGGCATTGTGTTCTTTTTTCCAGCTATAATAGATTCAGAATTGCACAGCACGTTTTACGTGTCCCAATCAACATAGTATTTGTCTCTAATTTTTTCTAAGAATATTGGCGCCATTAATTAAAGGAGCCCACATGGGTTATAGTAAATACAAAAATGCCTTTCTGGCATTCTTAGAATATATATATGCGTGGACCTTCGAGAACGTTTTTTTTTTCATTTATCAATTGGTTTTTGAAACGCCACTCCGACTTTTACTTAGAGTCCATTCGTGCCCATTTATCGAAAGTTGTCTCGACGTTCCCACAAATGACGCCACAAAAGGCAGAGTGTCATGCTGTGAAATGTCGCGGTCCTGACAGTTGGGCCTAGAAGTTTTTAAGAAAATCACAACAGAACGAAAGTGAAAATGTCGCTATCGTCACGGCGTCCCAACTCCTAGCTGCTGCCGAAGATTCAGCGGACTGCCAAGCTGCAGAGTGACCTGCGGCGGAACAGGCGCCTGCCACATGCACCACCATTGCTGGGACACCGTCAGGATGGCAGCCAACTGAAACATAACACTTCTATTACATCATCAGGCGAAAATCCGGAGTCAACTTTTTAGTGCAAGGTAAACGCACTAGCCGTAGTCGCGTTCCAGATATCCTAATTATCACTGCGCCTGAAGAAATTTCGCTTGAGAAGGAATTTCGCTGAATATTGCATTGGGATGCCTATCTAATACATCCAAATGAGGTTTATAAATCGAAACAGCTGTTATGCTCGCTCTGGACATCACAGATCCGAGAACGTGAGACAGAGAGAGATTGAGATTTTCATAATTTGTGGTGAGCTACTAAGTTATGTTGTCACAAATGAAGATGACGAGAGGATGAAGAGTGAACAGAAAATGAAGTTTTAGTCGGCGAACTTGTGCCGAACAAAATAAAGAACGAGCATCGAGACAGCAGAAAAGCGGGCGGTGATTCGACGGCGATTTGGCGATTTGGCGAGAGCAAGACTGACGGGACGAGGTCCGCGCAGCTCCTGATCTAATGTGCGTGACTTTCTCGAAAATTCCGCAAAGAAGCGTCGAGCGTCAGGCTCTCGGGGCGAGATTGAGCAGCAAGTTTCGAGAACAAGAAACAAGGACAAATTGATAAAAGTTACAACCGAAGCGAAAATAAACGCCAATCTTCTAGAAGTCAGTGACCGAGAGTTGCTTTCTCGTCCTGCGGGCGGCAATGTAGACCACAGCAATGTGTCCTTTTATTTATTCCTGGTAATATGGCAATCGCCCTTCAAATATACCTTGCTTTTGGCTTTCGATTGTAGTATATGCAACAGCATACGTCGTTCTTGCCTTATTTCGAGTGCCGGGCTGTCGCCAAGCTCGACTGTGCGGCGTGAGCCATGCACGCGAGTTGGTGATTACGCGGGCAGCGTGCCATTCGGAACTCGACTGCGCATTATAGCAGTCAGGACAATTCCCTTATATTAAATACCCACTTATTTAAATGGAAACTGTAGCGGTTTTTATTTGAGGAAGAACACAAAAATCGTGTTCATTTGGCCTACAAATAAACGAATATCAATTTTGATATTTTAATTTGGTTCACGGAGCCTCCAGAAAATTATTTTCAAAGTATCACTGAAGACCCTCCTTCCCCGAACGTGACGTCATATTAGTAAATTTCAAAATCTCCGCTATTGCGCATGTCCAGCGCCTATCAAAGGTATGCATCCGCACACTTGCTATTTTCGAAAAAGCAAAAAAAAAAAAAAGTCATGACTGGTGTCAGTGCGGGGGACTGTACTTGGCAATCTTCCAATTACAGGTGCTGCCCACACGAGCGATACGCGCTTCGATGCCGAATGATCCTAGTATGACGTGACGAATGATCGGCGTTTCTATTCGTGTTTTATTGCGTTTAGTTGCATTTTCGGGGAAACAAACGTGATATTCAAATTCGCGGTATATAAATACTCAAAGAATTCACCTCTAACATATTTGCTCTTCAAGAACCTCTTCAGATTCCTTTTAACAATTGGCGACGAGAACACGGAGCGAACATCCAGAACGGTAGATCCCAGAAATCATGGCAATGCCCGGCTCCGTCGAAGAATTCTAGGGAAAAGGTTTTTCTTCGTGTGCAGAGCGACTTGAGTACTACTTCCAAGTAAACGGTATTGAATGCGGCGTCAAGCAGCATGCTATTCTGCTCACGCTGTATGGACCGACATTATTCGAGACCACCAAGACATCGGTGGCACCCAGGACGCCGAGCGAACACATCTTCGAAGGCGTCGTCAGTCCGCTGCGCGCTCACTACGACCTTCGCCCGCTCGAGCTGTCCAGCCGCTGCAACTTCCAGCGCCGGGACAAACTGCCGAATTAAACTGTCATAGCCTACGTGGCAGCATTTAAACTCTTGGGGAGAGTTCTAATTCGGCACACCGCCAAAACCGCCGCTGACCCCTCCACGGTCGGGCTGGTCATGAGTGAGTGCAAGCAGAGCTCCAGACTCTCGGTTGGAGAGCAACTCAACGATGTTGCCCATTGACGTAATTCTGCGAGAGTGCTTTTTGCTGCGGCCTGCAAGATGGCAGCATGCAGGAATGGTCAATTGCCGAACAAGATTTAACGTTCACAAAGGCATTTGACATGGCTGTGCGCGCGGAAATTACGAAAGATTGAAAAAACGTTTAAAGCCGAGTTTAACGAAGTCAATAAGATCGCGTGCTTAAAGGCCTCCGTCCCTTCCAAAATAAAAAGCCAAAGGCTGACAAACCATGGTGCCCCTGCGAAGATGCGAAGAATACCGAGATGTGCGAATTCAAAAGCTCACGGTGAAGGTTGTGCAAAACAATGCGCCACATAGAAAAGCTTGTCTAAAGACAAAGCGACAATTCAGCCTATCAAATGAGACCAGATGGTTTCATGTATATGACTCTGCTAAGACTACACAATTTTTCAAGAATGGTAAGAAGTACTTTGCATAAGATAAATGCAATGACAGAAGTCAAGAAACCGCCGCAGAAGTCCATGCTTTTATTAAAAGTATTTAGCGTGCCGCTGCTTGACACATATCGGCAATCGATATGTGTCGATGAGACATATCAATGACACGTAGCGTGAATTGTAGCCTCGCAACCCCCACCACTTTCCGTGCCAGCATCTCACTGCGAAAATGTTCTAGAGAAACAGTTCACGTCAGGGTGTGCCTCAAACCGCGCAGCAAGGAACGTTCCCTGCTAACAATAAGAGGTACAGACTGCAACCTTCTTGGTTAGAACTGGTTTGATCCTCTTGGCATCGGCCTCAGCGGCATTCATCATATCCTTCAAGATCAGAACTTAGCTACCACACTTTAAAGACAGGCAACAGTGTTTGATGGAGATCACTATCAGACAATGGACAAGGGGCCAGCAGTCAAATTAGAATGGCAAGACCAAGTACAACCCAAGTTCCTAAATACGCGAACTGATCCGTTCGCAGGGCGGCCAACAGTTGAAACGGAACTCCAACAACTCACAGAGCAATGAGTTATAGAGCCCACGCAACACTGGGAATGATCAAATCCAGTGTTTGTCCTGCGGAACAAAAGCGGTAAAATCCGGGTCTGTGGCGATTATCTCAGCACAGTGAAAGCCGTAGGACGAACGGCGTACTACGCCTTGCCAACCGTCACAAAAGTCATGGCAAAAATTCGCGGGGACAGAAGTTTTCTTTGGTAGACCTTGCGCAAGCCTATCAGTAGCTCAATGTCACCGACAATACAACCCAGAACTTGACTATTAGCACACTCAAAGGATTCTACCGCGTCAAACGACTGCCCCTCGGCGTGTCTGTGGCTCCAGCGGTATTTCAAAAATGTGTGGACACAACCCTGGCCGGAATATCAATCATCAGCGCATACCTAGATGGTATCATAGACGCTGAGCCCACAGCGGAAGAACACAACCATTGATTGAAGGCCGTCCTCACGAGGCTTGAAGAAATTGACCTTTGCGCCAATAAAAGAAATGCAGCTTGTGAATGCCCGAGGTTGCCTTGCTTTTTTTTTAGATGAATGAAGCCGGAATTCATACAATCGATGACAAGCTGAAGGCGATCAGAGATCTGTCAGAACTGACATGAAATGGTAGCTGCAGTTCTTTCTAGGGATGCTCACGTTCTATGACAGGTTGTTTGAGAACCGAGCAAAAATAGCAAAGCAGTGTTAAAAAAATACTTTATGATTTTGGCGCGCGGTGCCTAAGAAAACATTCGCGAGGGTTAAGGCACTCATCTTGCAACGAACCACCTTAGTCCACTATGATGAGTCTAAGCCTCTTCTTTCTGATGCGTCGCCGTACGATGTCGGTGCCGTCCTGGCTCAAGATGACAGGTCTGGCTGAGAAGCGCCGATCCATTTCTTTCAAGGACTTTACGTGATGAAGAGAGGAACTATTCCCAACCTGATCAAGAAGACCTTGCAATAATTTACGGAGCAGTTTATTTCCACCAGTACATTGCGAACCGTCACTTAGTCATTGTCACGAACAATTAGTTGCTGCTTGGAATTCTGAGTCAACCCAATACCGCGAGTGTCTCTTCCGCGAAGAATGCGGGGCTGTGTGAAGCTAGCTGCCTATCATTATGGACAGTGTAGCGTCCTGGGAAGAAACACCAGAATGCCGACGTTTTGAGTCGGTTTCTTCTACCTGACTCTGAGGACGAAACGTGTCCCCCCTTGGACGTGCTGATGATCGAGGCCCTACCGGCGTCACCACTCACGGCTCAGCGAGTCGCTAATATGAAGCTGAAAGACCCCACTCTGTCTCAAATCTTGAAAGCTTAACAGCAGTGAGAACTCAATCGCCTCAAGGGTGAACAATTTTTTCTATACAAAAAGAAAGGGGCCGACTTGTCATCTAAAAGAGGATGCGTCATTTTGGGCTAAAGAGTGGACATCCCGGATTAGCACGCCTTGAAGCCATGGAATTCCTCCGCGCTGAACTCAAGAGCATCGTTTCCAAGAAAGCCATTTGTGGGGGCCTGCAAACGACAAAGATATTGAGCGTAAAGTCGGAGCCTTTTTGGTCTGCCAGGGATACAAATATTTTCCGGTGAAAGCCGCTGTTAATGCCTGGGAGCATGCATCTGAGACGCGGTGCACAATTCACCTCGAGTTTGAAGTCACCATAGAAGGGCAAATGTTCGTCGGGATTGTCGACGCACAAACGAAATAGCTTGAAGTGAGAGCCATAACATCAGCAACTTCCACTGCCCTTATCAAGAACATCGAGCTATCTTTGCAATCTTTGGACTGCCACGGAGAGTCCAATCGGACAATGAAAGTGTTTTTGTGTCAAAGGAAATACTGGACTTTCACTACCGAACCGGAGTTGAGGTGGTGACAAGCGCATCCTATCACCCAGTTACCTTTGGTCAGGCCGAGCGCATGCTCTACGAACTAAAACAAGCACTACAAAAAGAAAAGGTCGGTAGCTTGTTTTTAAGATTGGCGCGGTTCCCATAAAGCAGCACACCACGGCTACGCCTTTAACAGGTAAAACGCCAGCCGTGCTAATGTTCGGTCGGGAACTTGCGTCCAATATTAGCCGAGTCTCACCTTGGTCGGAAGTGAACAATGGAACGCAAAACAAAAAACAAAGAAAATAAACAAGGCATTCGCGTTTTATTTTTTTATTTTTTGAAGGACAATTAGTATATGTTTTTCTTCTTCCGCGGGAAGCGAAGGTGGCTAGAAAAAGCGCTACGCATACAGCTAGGACTTCAATCTTGGCTGATCGAAACGATTGGTGGAGAAATCAGGAGACAGGTGGACCACATCCTCAGAGGCTCCTCTGGTTTGACACCATCAGAAGACACGTCTACCCTGTACCCTTCAAGAGAATCGTGTGAGCTGTCGCCACTACACCTGAGTGTGAGGCTACCGCTCCTACTGCTGCTGTTGAGAAGCTGCCGCTAAGACTACCCGTACAGCAACCGGAAGGACCGGCACAAGGTGACCCAAGTCAGATTGTTTCGTGCTCAAACTTCCCTCGGAATAGACGTAAGAGGTGTTGTGTACCGAGCTTCCGCCGAGGTCGATTCTCCAGCGCAAGCCGATCTCGAGCTGGTGAAAGCGCGGGCGGCGTGCCATTCGGAATTTGACTGGGCGCCATACCAGTCGTGACAGCTCCTTGAATTAAATATACATGTATTTGCTGCCCTCTCGGACTACACTCTTGTGTGCTTGTTTTCAAAATCTATCAGCAAAACTTATATATATCCCAAAATAAGTCACATGATTTCAATATATTATAATAAAATATCAAGCGGTAGCTTCCACCAACATTCGTGACCGGTATACTAAAACCCGAGACGGTGTCAAAAATGGAGAAACTCAACGTTGGCTTTACTCTCAGACTAGGTTTTTAATGTGGTAGTACATCGTTATTTTTTGGCTTCGGTTCGATACATTTCTCTAATGTCATGCATAACTAAACAATGTAATCTTAGAATGTTCTCTTTGAGAAATTACTTTATCATAGTACACTCATCCGTTCTTAAATCTACAAGCCATCCTAAAGTTGCTATATATTTTATATCGGCTTAAGTTCGAAACTTATACTTTTTTATTTTATTAGGTATTTATCTAAAACAAACTGAGTGCAGGGTGTTATAACTAAACGTATGGCAAAATGTGAGATAGTATAAAAACTTCTGTATGATTTATAAATTTCTGTGAGTTCTGGCATGTTAACTGAACAAATCATGCAACAACTTTTTATTTAAAGTATAATAGTCATTCATTTTAAATACGTTTCTGGGTACGTGTTACTTCTAACAGTAAACAATTTTTTTCAGAAAACCGTGGACACATTTATTTGCATTTTTTTGCATAATGTGGGCACCCAATTTGACAAACTTTTTTTCATCAGAGCTCTTGAAACTGGTGGCTATCATTCTGTACAATTGAGCTCAGTACAAATATTATTAACTTTAAATGCAGGCATTTGTGCGCAATATTTTTGTTTACTCTAACAAAGTGTTAGGTTCCGTGGGTGTTGTTGTGGCGTCAGTGAAAAACCATAATTATGCGTTTTATTGCCTAAAACTTACGAATTAGTTTTTTTTTTAACTTTCGTGCCTTCCACTTGTCACATTGCAATAAAATCCGACGCCAAAACAGGCCATCGTTGATCTTAAATTCTAATAAAGCTTATTTACGCTTCGGTCTACTCAAAAAGAAATTTAAATTTTCCGGTGAGAAATATTTAAGTCATTCTTGGAGTAAGGCAAGACAAAGGAAAATCTCAAATATTGGTTGCAAGACAGCTTCGACTCGCATGTTCTCCGCAAGCATATCGTGCTTGAACAGCGGAGGTTCTTTCACGCTTTTCGAATTGAGTTTGAAACCTGCGTGCTGAACTCTCTAAGGCACAAATGAAGTAGCGCGATATAATATTTTAGCGATAGTCTGCCTGTTGGTTTTACTACATGCCACATATTTGATATTGCAAACTGTCCACAAGAATCATTATGTACAAACGTTATGACTTTTGGTTGCTTATATTGCCTGCCATTTATCAGATTAAAATTGTTCACTTCTGTTCAATTCGGTAGAAACGTGATGCACCACAAATAACATTAATTGATTTCAGACGTGCCATATTTAATGTAAGTTTTCAATAAAAAACACAACTAAGATATTTTGAAATATAACATTTATCAACTTATGTTGAACTATTCTTGAAATTGCAACTTTTTAAGATAACTAACATTGTGAATTTATGCTTCCAGAAGTTTCGAGCCTCTTCTAGAACATATTTTCAACGGTATATTTTTCAGTGTGTGGTTAGAGATTCCAATATCTAGAAATCAGCAAAGGTAGGAAATTTCATCTACACCGAATATCTATGAAATTGATATGATTAACAAGCACCAGTGTGTCATCTGTAATGCTTTATAATCTACAATTAGACGTATATACTTACCAGCATAGACGACATAAAAAAGCATGCCAGATAATACAAAAACCTAAAAGACCCCAACATTTTTTCTGCTCAAATTTCAGGCTGAGTAGCAATGACTGGCTTTATACTGGCTCCTATGCTCTACCAATCACCTGTGCTTTATATTGTGTTTAACGTGGTGGGCATTACGTCCATGAGGAACTTAGAAAAAACGAGCAACCGACGACCTTCAGCCTCAGTTGGGATTACCCCTCAACCTTTCACTCGGCTCCTCACTGACATTTTACAAAGTACGGAGTTCGTACACACAAGAGTGGTGACGTAGGTCGAGCAGTTCGTAAGTGAAAGGTCACTTAGAATGCGAAAGTCCATATTAATTTAACCCCACCAACTTTCTTCACAGTATAAAAAGTACACACATTTTGCCACGAAACGTGTGAATTTTAGATAAATTTTAAATATTCAATGTATTTTGCGAATATGCCATATTCGCAGAATGTAAGTAAACTGAAATACATGCTTCAGAACACACATTTTACAGCCATGAATGTGAATGATGTGTTTGATATGGAAATGGCGTTTTATTGCGCCTGACGAAACGAACTTTTGATGGCTTCCATATTCTAGCCGGATCTTCAATGACTCGGCATACAGAAAATCCTTCGCGCAACTATGCAGTGAAATTTACATAGATAATATTAACCTCTCAATGTATACGTAATTGCTACGCATTAACGTTTAAGAGGGACTAGAGTGATTTTATGTTTCGAAAAGCGCAGTACAATAAATTTTACACTTAAAATCTTATACCTATTTACCTCATTATTCTCCGTGTAGCGCAGTTCTATGGTCCACAGTTGGTTTACTGTCTCGTAACCTAAGGTCCTGCAAACTCAAAGGACATAAGTTTAACCAAACTTGATATTCCTTACATATACAACTTGTTCACCCACGTTAACACTCAAGCTCAATCAGACCCGAGCAAAAGAAGCACGGCAAGCACAAGCATGCTAACCCTCTGCACGGGTGATTCAATATCGTTTACTGCACTTTAAACATTTCTCGATCTTATATATTGATATTTCAGTTATTATTGTTAAAAAAATATATTCTCCTGCCAGAGTCCAGGCTGGTTCAGACATTTGAGTTTTAGTCAGACCAACTGCGTTACAACTGCTAATAAATTGGTTACCACGAGACGGTTGTTATGGGGCTACTTAATATCAAATCATGCAGGATAAAAAAAGACTCCGCTGAAAAGTTTCTAAAAAATATTGACTGGGCTAATTCTTTACACAGAAGAAACTGGTGACAGTGCTGTCGTCATATGCTCAGTCTTCCAGATTTTTTTACTTGTAAAGCATTGAAGGCAGATTTGAGGATTATTGTGATCGACACAGAAGCCGTAATCCCCAAATCAGGTTTATTGGTGAAAATAACTTCACTTTTAATTTCTGGGGAAACTTCAATATAGACATTGTTACGGTTAGACCGCGATCACATAATTTGGTTATACAAACAATGACGAAGTAGCCGCGGGGATGAGAAAGAGAAAGTTGTTCGTAAATAGAAAAACCGAACTGACATGACCTCGTTGCCGTGTCCTTGAGATCCTTTCACACCTATTATCTGGTGGAGGTGGAGCAACCCCTACCCCAAGACTGGGAATCCGACACAGAGCTTTGATTTCGGAGGCAGACAAGGCTGGGCCTATACTCAAAGGAATATCAGAAGACAAGTTCCAATACCTCATGGCTCATGACTCCCGCACCGTCGAGACCATCATAGAAGCATACAGTCGCCTCAACGAGACCAAGAGAGCCAGGAGTCCAGCAACCGCCTCACCCAGGTTACCCTCGCGATTTCAAATGCCCGTTACTGAAACTGTACACGCACAATCATTCGTGGCATCATCAAGGAAGAGCTTCGAATTGTTTCCCGACAGTTCCACAGTACTCGTGGAAGTAACTACAGCGACGCGCATGTCTTTAAGGGACACCATTCGAAAGGAATTGTCTGTCACAGCTCCAAATATATCTGCAATTACCAATAGCCCTTTTCAACATACTGACCTAGCGCCAGGACCATACAAACCAGCTGCAAAAACTTTTTTAATCCCGGTTCCAAGTACCGATGAGTACCCAGCCACCCAGGACTGCTTACTCCAACGCCCAGTGGACCCCCAGTGTTCGAAGTCGCCCTACCTGCTTCCACTACGGTATCCGAGGTCACATTGCTTGCTTCTGTCGTCGACGCATCGCGGAAGAACGAGGAGAAACCTACAGATTATTTGGTCGTTCGAGTTCGTCACCAGCCGATCCGACGCATCCATACGACGAGGATGTTCCCGTAACAAGCTTCCCACAGCGTTACCGATCTTCACCTCCGAGACCAGCGGCACACAGGCGTCCGCGCTCGCCCTCGCCTTGCCCACCTTCGTCTGCGTCATTCCAACCACCCCATGAGCCATCCCCTCCCTACCAGAACGAGGGAAACTAGACGTAGCGGCAGTAGGAGAGAGAACGCCGCTTCGTTGAATTCTTATCAGCCTTCGCCTCCCCGAAGAAATTTTGCTTCGATAACCGTTAAAGAAAAAGTTTTCATCATTAATAGACGCGGGTGCATTAATTTCAGTCATGAAGGAGTCCACTTGACGGAAGCTTCGATTGGTTGGCACCCCTTAGGATGCCTGGTTATTGCAAGGTGCGAATCGTTCTCTTTTCGCGGCATGTTACTTGTGCACCGCTCGCTTCACTCTAGACAAAGTTACTGTGGTGTCTTTCACTGTTGTTCATCACTGCAGCAAATATTTTGTACTGCGATGGGATTTTTTATCACAACGCAACGCCCTTATAGACTGCGGCACTGGATTGCTAAATATTTGTAGAGAATATTATGTTGACTATGGACTAGACAAGGTTCAAGCAAGGAAGCTATGTTTGAGTCATGCCTATGTCATTCCGTCTTTGTGTACTATTTTCGTCACGTCAGTGATTAAGTTTCTTTGTTTTTTTTGCGACTATAATGGTAATGTTCTTGTAGAACCTTGTCGTGGCATGTTGCTACTTAATAACCTAGCTCTTTCATTACATTTTTGATATTGAACAATGGCAAGGCCACAGTTCCTATCATCAACATGTCAAACGAGCCTCAGTGTTTATCAACTGGAACTTCCGTAGGCTCTGTTTATACGCTGCCCACTAGCCTAGCTTTTACTCTTCAGCCGTGTGCTGAAACATTATTAGGCTGCTAAGCTTAATAGGTTGAAAAAGGACTTGGAGGACACGGCTACTAGATCTTGTCAGTTCGGTCTTTTATTGACGCTCAACTTCCTCTTTCTTATCCCCGCGGCGACTTCGTCGTCCTTTGTGTAACAAGATTTTGTGAATGCGGTCTAACCGTAACAATATGATCACTTTCTCTCCTCCACATCAACCTAACTTTCTTTCGCTAAGTCAGTCATTAAGATTACTTTATACTATTTCACAACCTACTCGTATAACACCAATGCAAGAAGCTTTGCTGGTTCTATTTTGAACAAATGTTTCCCCTTCGGAATAATATTCTGGTATGATCGGGGAAACTATTAGTGACCATCCGCCAATTTTAATGTCCGCTGACGCAGGCTTTTACCTTAACGAAACCAGTCCTATTAAGATCTACTTTTGATACATTAGTGTCAATAAACTTGATATTTTTCAAAAAGAAATAAATTGCGAAAACTGTAGTGTGCAGTGTGTCAGCAAATGAGGCGTTTGATTTCTTGTAACGTTGAGCATTCTGTACAACCGCTGCTTTTCTTACAAAAAACTAAATATTCCTCGTAAATCTCGCAAACCTGGGTGACACCGCAAACACGAAAATGTAAAGATAAAATATTGCCCTCTATCATTGATATATGAGGTCTACAAAAATGACAACCTTAGATACATTTTAAAAACAAAGAATTCAATTTACAAAAAAATTAAGACAAGAAAAACTATAATTTAATAATATATTTCAAGGTAATAATAAATCTGATGTTACGTGCAAGAAAATGAATATCTTGATTAACGTGAAGCGAATGAAGAGAAAATTACTACAATTATATTGATGATACTAAAGTTTATGCAGAAGATTTATCGGAACATTGAATGACTATCTTGTTAAACCTGTTCAAGGTGTGCACACTTCGAATGTTTCCATGTATCTGTTTCGGGTTTCTGACAGTTTATTTTTGTTGCACTGACGAGGATGAGGTATTTTCACGTTTTTAATAACCAAAGAAAATAATGGGAGTCTCGACATATACGATATTCAATTTAAACCAATTAAACATTTATTACGGCAGATTGTGCTACTCTTGTCCCAAATTTTCGGCTTTGCAAAAAAGAACGGAACATTCCCTAAAAAGAGAAGCAAGTTGTTGAAGTGACCGCGCTATATAAGTCGGGGGATAAAAATGATTTGGGTAATTATAGACCAATTTACGTTGTACCTGTATTCTCGAAAGGATTAGAAAAATTAACCTTAAAAGGCTATATTATTTTAGTGATAACCTTTCAATTATCACGCCCGTCAATATAGATTTAGGAAAAGTCGCTCAACGGAACCTGCTCTGTTAAAAGAAAAGGAAATAGTTCTATGCGATATCATACAAAACTGATCACACTTCAACTTTTTTCGACTTCTCAATGCGTTTACCGCATAAATCGTGACACATATAAAAAAAAACTCCGTCTTTATGATGTTCCTGGAGTTCTTTAAAGTTGATCAAAAGATATCTTTATGCCTTTTATCCGAGTGTACAAATAAATAGAGATCGATATACTCTTAGGCCGATAACTGCTGGTGAGGCACAAGGCCGTATACTGGGGCCTCTTTTTAAAATTTATATATTAATGAACTTTGTGGAAGACCAGGGTGTAAGACGACAGGGTGGAGGGCACGTGGCAAGCGGTTGGTCGAGGAGGCACGAGCTGGAGCCGGACAGAGTGTGCTGCGCGAGGCTGGGGCCGGGCAGGAACATTGGCGCCGTTCTGGCTGGTCTGGCCAATGGCGATCCCCGGAGCGGTCCCCCAGCAAGGTTCAGACCAAGACCGGCGGGAACGGCAAGCTCTGGCCATACCGGCCTCGGCCAGGACGATCCCGCGGTGGTTTCACAGCGAGACTCGGGCTGTGATAGCCTTGAAGAGCTATGGCCTACGCAGCGCTGGCGTTGGAAGGACGATCCGCAGGTCTGGACACGGACTCCAACTGGGAGCTCTGAACGACGGCCGACAAGCAGGGTCGGCGTGCCCGGAGTGCCGGCTCTCGAGGACGCTGTCTTCTCGTTATGTTGTGCCACTCACTGGGAGACGAGGGAAGCATAGACGGATAGGGGAGGCGATTGTTATGGAGCAGCCTCACAACCTGTAGATATTCGGAATAATATTTGCTATATTACCTCTTCAGGTGGTGCGAGAATATTGATTTGATTGAGCCGAAACGAATAAAATCATGAGCGACGCAAATAGTTTTCTGACTAAGCTCGTTGCATCCGCACTTTCACAATCATTGCCCATAGATGTGGGTAAAACTAAGGCCGTCTTATTTACATCGTGCAATAGACACTGCTTTTATACGATTATTCAGTCATTCATTCATTCCTTTGTTTATTTTTTCTGCCAATGAACACCTTGACGCCTTGATAATGCTGCACAATTCATATACAGCAAAAAGAAGAATAATTCTACAAATTGACAAGAAAAATCATGAACGCTACAAAAGATGGGTTAAAATGTACAGCATTGTAAGAGAAAACTTGAACGCTGCAAAAGATGGGTTAAAAATGTCAATGCAGGAATCATCGAAAGTATTATACAAGGCCTGAATACGTGTCTTGGGGCAGGTTTGGAAGAGTTAATTAACATAAAATGGAAGAGAAATTCGAAAAACTCTTCTCGGAACATGAATATTTATCACTGAAATGCCTTAACGGAGTCACTCCGTGACTCCGTGAAGGCATTTGAACAAAAATATGAGATCTCTGTCACGTCGTCTGACACTCAATGTAGAACAATTGTATCGCTCTAGAAGTCTTCTATATTCAAAGTAAACAGTGCGACCAACATAGCGGTCGTAAAAATTCGAAGAAAACATTTCTGGACATTTTCAATCGACTCTTGGTGTGTACGCCCAATAGAATTCCACACAACTGAGGAAAACTCTAGCTTAGACCTAATTATTGAAAAGTATAACTGCATAATACAAGCCGACATAGAAAACTCACGTGTAATTCTAGATCAGACATTTTACGTATGAAAAGACGCGTTGACAATGTTACTGACATGTGTAGTAAATGACAGAGAAGTGTCTATATACACTGCAAGATCACGAGTGCAATCTACCTTTTGCAATGGGGCATTGCCGAGCTGGTAACACAAATGAAAAAACCTTAGCTTCTTAGCAAATGACATAGCAACAGTCTTAGTGGGATTAAGTGTCAGCCTGTTGAGACTACACCAATTACTCACTGATTTTATATCATCCATTAGTTTCACATAGTCTTCTACAGATACTATCTGCCTAAATACCTTGATGTCATCAGCGTATTTCAGGATTTCTCAATGTAGTACACATGAGCGAAGGCATTAAAAAGAACCGGCCAAAGAATGGACCCCTGGGGCACACCAGACAGGGTGACAAAAAGGCTAAGAGAGATGACAAAGGATACGTACAAAGTTCTGTCTATCGGACAAATAATTGTGAAGCAATGTACATAGTGTAGTACTCATACCGTACGATTTCAGCGTTTGTAAAAGTAGCGAGTGGTCAACCAAATCAAATGCCTTAGACATAAAAATATACAGTGTCAACCTGACCCCGCTGACGCACAATAGACGAAACGAAATTAAGAAAGACACCAAGTTTGATTCCACTGATCTTCCGCGCACAAAACCATGTTGTGAGGGGAGGATTTCGTGTTTAAAAAAACTCGAAATATGTTCCGGAAGTACTATTTCGTAAACCTTGCTAATGGACATAATAAAAAATGGGTCTATAGTTTTTTGGTTCATTTGTTCTTCCTTTCTTATGTATCGGCACGGTTATCGCGTTTTTCCCAATCGAAAGAAAAGTGGAAGTCGACAATGAAAGGTTAAAAATATGCGTTAAATAGGGTGTGAAAATGAAAGAGCATCCTTTGACTAAATATTTGGGATTTGTAGCAAACCGCAAGTACAGTTTTAGCTTTAGCCGCAAAAGGACAAACGCAAGCAAGTCCCAAACTGCTTTGCAACTCAGTACAAAAGGAAGTAATGTTCCCTTTGGCACCAACAATAATGCCACCGCCGCGTTGCACAGGCCTGCCCTTTCGGTAGATACAAAAAAAGACCATATTAAAAAAGGCCAATATGCATTCGGCTTATTGGAAATATTGTATGTCAATGAAGTTGACGGAAACCAATAAAAACTTATTGTTATCCGATTAACCCAGCACGAACGATGGGAATTCATGTCGGAGCAGAATATCCCGATATAGTATGCGGTTATTGGAATACAACATGATATTGGAGAACAATATCCCGATATAACTTCCAGTTATTTGTATACAACACGATATCGGAGCACAATATTCCAATAGAACTTGTGGTTATTGGTATACAACACGACATGGGAGAACAATACGCCGATACAGTGGCGTCACAAGGGGGGGGGGGGAGGGGGGCGGACCGCCCCGGGTGCAGCGCTCAGGGGGGTGTCGCGGCGGGCCATGAGAGCGGGGGGGGGGAGTCGCAGCGGGCTACACGAGAGCGGTGGGGGGGGGGGGAGGGAGTCGCGGTGGGCCACACGAGAGCGGGGGGGGGGGTGGTACGGCGGGCTACCGCCCCGGGCGCCGCTGACCCTCGTGACGCCACTGCGCCGATATACTGCGCGGTTATTGGAATAGAGTACGACATTGCGTGCATAATGGAGACCGACATAGACATACTGTACGGCCACAGGGTATATTGATATCGGTTATCGATCACGGGACCCAAGGAGAATACAATATGGTATCGCGTTCATATATCTCAGAATGAATAACAAATTACCAACATGAATTACGTCGGCATATACCGCGGACTAACAGGAAACGTAACACAATATTCAGTGTTCGTGAAGCATCATACGGATGTTGGTCTGCCCACATATACGACATCGCGTGAATGATATCGTAACACAGCAGGAGTTACCATACGGCAATGCGAGTGAGAACAATATTGGAGGTGGATACACACAGAACACAAACGTTCCACGTTGCGAAAACATTAACATTGATCGAAAGCGCAAGTACGTACGGGTGTTTGCACGGCACACAATACACACAGCCTCGCGTGCTTGAAATGCTAGACGACCACCAGACCATTCAGAAAATCTAGCTGGAACACCCGCGACCTACCTTTGAGAAAGCCCAGTAACGACGTGCTTATTGGAGTGATCGTTTTCCAACAAATGTTTATTTCAGTTGTTATAATGAAACAAAAGTTAGGTTACCGGTGTTGGGACACAAATCGAACGCGATACGTGACAATGTCGGTTCGCCCGATAAAGTAATGAGGGTGGATAGGTTTGACAGGTCACGTGCATGTAGTTGCTTCTTACACGCACATTTATCGATATTGACCCACCTTTCTGGGTAATCCTACGTCGTACACGAAATCCACGACAACGTGCGAGCTCATATCACCCACCACTCTTCGTCGCCTGTTTATAGAGATTCACACCCTGCAAAAAAAAAAAAAAAAACGACGTGAAAAATAAGCGCGTTTGCGCCATCAAACGATACGTTACAGCCTCGTTTTTTGAGAAGTTAGGTTTCCATCGTCAACCCGTGCGCGTGCCAGCTCGAGCTTCGGACTCACTTCGAAGGAAGCGAGCCCAGCGAGCCGAGCCAACCGAGCCGCGAGCCGCCGAGCCCAGCCGAGCCAACCGAGCCGCGAGCCGCCGAGCCCAGCCGAGCCTGGCCGAGCCACCGAGCATGCGCACTATGCGCACTGCGCAGCGGGCGCCCTCGTCGCGCGGTGCGACCCGGCGATACCGACGGATGACAGTTCGTCGCGCTGTTTGCTTCTGGGCTCCAAGCGAAACCAACGCACTTTCAATAGCTTCGAAAGGTACGTATACATGACTTTATTACTTGCAGTATTGAATGCTTTGGTATACACGGATCAAATTGAACACCGAAGGACAGAAAGAAGGCATTAAGTTTTCAAATCGCAGCTTATTTGAACTCACGTGTCTCCTGCTGAAAGCCTCTAGCTGTGCTCTGTTGCATGCGTCATTTCGATTGCGTGTACTCCAATGTAACGCCAGTCAGTGTTCACACTCGGCTAGCTTCGCTATCTATTTATTTATTTATTTATTTTATTACCCTCAGGGCCCATAGGGCGTTACAGAGGGGGTGGGGACAATGGGTTTACAAAGTACAAATGATCAATTCATAGTACAAAAAATAGACAACAACAACAAAACAAAAGAAAAAGAAATAAATCAACAAAATCAACAAATTGCAGAGTTATAGAAGTAATCGATTATGGCTGCCTTGAAAGCAGAAACATCTTCAATCGCGGCGATGTGTGGGGGAAGGTGGTTCCACTCTGAACAAGTTTTTGGCAAGAAAGAATCGAAAAATACGTTAGTGCTGCAATGAGGTATGGCAACTTTGTACTGGTGATCAAACCGGGATGAAAGGTAAGAAGGCTGTAAAAAGAGTTCCTGTTTGAGCACTGGGTTATGAAAATATATTTTATGAAAAAGAGAAAGACGCGCAATTTTTCTTCGAAACATTAGTTCAGGTATACCAGCATTAGACTTCATTAGTGACACGCTAGCAAGGCGGTAATAATTAGAGTTAATAAAACGGGCTGATCGATTTTGAACAGATTCAATGGCATCAATAAGATAACGTTGTGCTGGATCCCATATTGCAGAAGCATATTCGAGCTTTGGGCGGATGAGTGTACGGTAAAGAAGAAGCTTAAGAGAAAAAGGGGCTTGAGCAAAATTTCGACGTAAGTAGCCGAGGATGCGATTAGAATTATTAATAACGTAGTTAACGTGGGTTTGCCATGAGAAGTCATTAGTTATGTGAACTCCAAGGTATTTGTAAGAAATGACGTGCTCAAGGGAAATATTGTTAATCTTGTAATCACATGATAGAGAGGGGTTAGGGCGGCGTGAGAATGTCATGCTTTTACATTTGTTAATGTTAAGGGTCATCAGCCATTTATTACACCAGGTAGAGATGCGGTCGAGATCAGATTGGAGAATAGTTTGATCGGATAGGTCAGTTATTTGGCGGTAAAGAACGCAGTCGTCAGCGAATAACTTTATGGAGGACTGAATACCGTTAGGAAGGTCATTAATATATATTAGGAAGAGCAAAGGGCCTAAAACGGAACCTTGAGGAACACCGGATTTTACCAAAGAAGGAGATGATGTACAGTCATTCGCTATTACGAATTGCGTGCGGTTAGTCAAAAAACATTCAATCCATTTTAAGATATTAGGGTCAATATTTAAGGTTGCAATTTTGAGAAGGAGCAAGTGGTGTGGAACTTTGTCGAATGCTTTTTCAAAATCAAGAAAGATGCAGTCGAAGAACTGACCATGATCCAGGCCCGATGTTATGTCATTTGTAAAAGAGAGAAGTTGTGTTTCACAGGAATAGTGTCTACGAAAACCGTGCTGGGAGGGGTTAAAAAATGAATTTGACTCTAGAAATGACACGAGATTTGAATAGATTACATGTTCCAAAAGTTTACATGGAATACTTGTTATCGAAATTGGTCTGTAATTAAGAGCGGACTGTGCATTGCCGGACTTGAAAAGAGGGACCACCTTCGCCACCTTCCAGTCGCGTGGTAGAGTCGAACACTCAATTGATTGCGTGAAGATATAAGATAAAATTATAGACGAGTATACTTCTGTGTTTTTTAAAAACTTCGAGTTAATTTCGTCCACACCACAAGAGGATGAAAGTTTCAATTTTCGAATAAGGTTCGCTATTCCCACAAAATCAAAGACAATAGGATCCATTGGAAAAAAATCACGATTACACAGACGCGCTATACTACTAGAAGATGAAACTGAAAATGACCCAGCAAAAACATTGTTTAACACGTTACAACATTCCTCGCTGCGCATAACTTGGCCATCAGAAACGAGCGATATCGTGCCTTTCTTAGTAGGTTTTATGATCTTCCAAAACTGAGAGGGGTTACAAGATAAGATTGATGGGAGCGTATTGTTAAGGAAAACGCGCTTGGCCTCTTTGATAAAGATACGGTAAGCAGATAGCGTGTCCCGGTAGGCGGACCATCGAGCGGCATTGTTCGCGATTTTCGCTTGACGGAACAACCTTTTTTCTTGTTTTGTAGTCTTTTGAGAACGGTAGTAAACCAGGGGGAACGCTGTTTGCCTGAAATTACACGAAGTGGTATATATCCACGAATTAAAGACGCGACTTTGTTTTTGAATAGATCCCAATTGTGTTCGACAGAGCGATCAAAGAAGCCAGGCAAATAGCTTTCAAGGAATAATTCAAGCTCTTTGTTAATTGAAATATAATCTCCCCTTTTGTAATCTCTAATCGTCTTCGCACCAGACACTTGTCGAGCAACGTGCCCGGTTATACTGAAATGAATAAAACAGTGGTCACTTAAGCCAGGAAAATATGACAGAGAGTGAACGAGATCTGGCGTTGTTGTAAGGACTAGGTCAAGTATATTAGCCGAAGTGGGACCAGTCCTAGTAGGCTGAGTAACAAGTTGCTCAAAATTGTAGTCCAAACAAACGTTTATAAAAGACAGAGACTCTGCTGACGTTGTAGTGACAGTTGGGCAGGAACCAGACCAATTGATTTTAGGGAAATTAAAGTCGCCCATTAAAAATAAAGGAGTTGATGGGTACCTTAAAACTAAGCAATTTAGAATGTCATGTAGCTGATTACAAAAAGTCGATGTTTCGCTCGGTGATCGGTAGCATGCGCAAAACAGTATTTTTTGCTGGCCTAATTGAACACAAACGCAAAGAAACTCCAAAGGGGTGCTGAGCATAACAATACTGGAAATTAGATCAGTCGCTACAGCAATAAGCACACCGCCACCTGTTTTGACTTCGCGGTCGGATCGGTAAATAGCGTAACTTCGTTCACACTCAAAAAGTTCAGAATCTTCTATTTTTGCAGAAAGCCAAGTTTCTGTCAGAACAACAACGTCAGCCGAGCAGTCATCAAGAACAGATGATAAAGCATCACGTTTATTAATCATGCTTCTGACATTAGAGAGTAAAATAGATAAATCACGACAGCCAGTATTACCGTGCGCTATTCTTGCTAAGATAACGACCCGTCAGCGTCAGCAAACGTAGAAACAGACTGGGCTACTGCTGGGGACGAGTTATTGCTTGTACGACCTAGCTCACACACGCAGTCCGTATCAGGCGAATAGACGTAGCACTTTTTGTTTATGTACAGTTTGTTGTAACGTATCGAAAACTGATGGCCACTTTCTTTTCCAAATTCATACAATTTCTTTCGCACGGTTCTTGTCGCCATACAAAAATCTTCATTGACGAACACCCCAGAGGCTTTAAGCGTCTTCCTCGATGCTAGAATTTCGTCTCGGAACTTAAACGACAAAAAACGAGCTATAACCGGCCTACACTTCCCGGGGACGAAACTGCCCAGCCTGTGGGCACGAGATATACGGTCATCAGTCTTACCGAGATCTAACTTTAGTGCGACGCTCAGAGCCGCGCAAAGTTTTTCTTCAGATTGAGTCCACGTTTCAGAAGGGCTGTCAGGAATACCATGAAAAATTAAATTATCACGACGCGAACGATCTTCAAAATCGTCGAGGCGTTGGTTCAAGACTGCTACTTGTGGGTTACGACTCTCTCCCATCTGCCCTTCAGACAACCCGATACTCTTTTCGACCGCACAAAGCCTATTGTCAATCTCAACGATCTGTTGCTCTAGTGAAAGTTGGGCCTGTTTTACTTCGGCAAGGGAAGCCATGACTTCTTCGTGCTTTGTATCCACCTTGGTGTGAAGTGATCTTATTAAGGCAACTAACTCGTTGTATTGCTTTCCAATGTCTTCTTTTGGGGGCCCGGGGTTTAGTTCCACATCTCCAGACATAAACAATAGCTTCAAAACATGCTTATCTCAATGGCGAAAAAGACGTAGAAATCTGCGCCGCGTCTTTTTCGAATATCCAGCCTCCAGCCCCTTTGCTTCCGGTCTGCTTGCCGCCGCGACCGTTTGACGCATTGGCTTTGCGGGCTCGTTGGAAGAGGCGTTGTTTGAAGCTGACGAGCCGACGAAGTGTTACCGGAGCTTTGCTTTACGAAAGTCGCGATCGACTCTCGGCTCTGAGCTCGTACTTTTTTCCTTCCAGGTAGACCATGAGTGCTGACCACTGATCTGTGGTGCCGACTGACGCCGAACGAAGTTGAGAAACGCTAGCGAGTGAGTCAAATTTTAGTGATGCCGCCCAACTGCCCTGCTATCGGCTGCAAAGGGCGAATAGTGTCAAACAAAAAAAGAAACACGCGTTTTCTTATTTTCCCGTCGGCCATGTTTCACCTCGATCAACGCAAAGGGAATCGCGGCTGTACGTCGGTTGACTCATTACCGTGCCTAGATTGTAGATTGTCTCACTACAACGGAGCCATTTTGATGTGATGCTATTCTGATATCGTTATATCTTGCTTTTTCATCTTGGCTGCACACTTTTAGACGACCATCTTTACATTTCACTCCTTGTAGACATGTCGGTGGTGTTTGAGACTAATTGGAAGTCACTGTTTGCTCACTCCTTGGTGCACATATTTCATGTTCAACATCAGGTATCGGAAGGAGGCACCATGAAACCCTGGAATTTGTTTAGAGGTACCTCAACATACTGTATTAGAGTGCCGTTTCGTGTGTTTAGTTTCGTAAAAAACCAAATTGCACTTTGTTTGTAATATACCCTCTAACTGTTCACTACAATTAAAGTTTCAATGAAACATTGGCAACGAGAGGTGACTCGGCCAAAGTGGCCGAAACATTCCTCGCATAATGTTGCCATGGGTCATTCTGGATTTTGACGATTTTTCTTGTGAATAATGAGTGTTATGCACATATGATTCTTCTACTTCTTGTACAGGTACTTCAGTTATGTAAACCCCAGCAAATGGAGCAAGACAGTCGCATGGGGTCACACCAAGGATAACGGCATTCCTGCTTGACTCCCGAGTCTTGTCACCGAACTTCACAGAACATAATGGTACATTCCCTCTCCTTAACTTTTACCTCTAAAAATTTTTTTGTTGTTGTTGTCGTTGTTGTTGTTGTTTGCAAAAAAGGGTAGTACAACGTTTAAAGACCCGAACGTCCCTAAATGGACTCTGTACCCAGGGGTTTCTATTGAAAAAGGCCAATATGAACACGGCTTATTGGAAATATTGTATTCCAACGAAGTTGATGGAAACCAATAAAAACCTATTGTTATCCGATTAACCCAATACGCACGATGGAAATTCATATCGGAGCACAATATCCCGATATAGTATGCGGTTATTGGTATACAACAGGATATTAGAGCAAAATATCCCCATATAACTTGCAGTTATTGGCATACAACACAATATCGGAGCACAATATCAAGATAGAACTTGCGGTTATTGCTATTCAACACCATATTGGAGCACAACACCCCGATATAATGCGCGGTTATTGGAATAGAATACAACATCGCGTGCATATTGGTGACCGACATGGACATACTGTGCGGCAACACGATATTATCACGAATGACAACTGATGAGGCGGTGATAACAAAAGAAACTAAACGTTTAATGAGGCGAACTTGTGCCCAAAAGTAAAAAGGAAACAGAAGATAATAACAGAGCTTCGCGGGCGTCGAAAGCGGCGAAGCAGCAGGATCGAACGCTGAGGCGAAACTGACTTGGTTCGCCTCAGCGTTCGAAGTCTACGCGTACACGCGTAGACTTCTGGAATAATCGGCCCAGAAGGTTCGGCATGTAGAACTTTCTAACCTCGAACAAGCAACACAATTCTCGAATTTACGAGAACATTACATTGGATGTCAACAAAAGGCGTCCCCGCGGCCAGGAATCGAACCCTGGCTTTTCGCGTGGGAGGCAGGCGCTACAAGCGTTAGGCCACGCGCGCGCTGCCTACTTGGCAAGCTGCCCGCGCGGCATTACTTCCTACTTTAAGAAGTGCATCGCCCCGATGCAGCATAAACCAAAACAAAGCAAACAAAAGTAATGGTAAGCTAAAGAGTCATTTGGAACACATAAGGTCCACAGTCCTATCGAGCGTAGTACGGCTTCATGCGCACGACGTGGACGACTTCTGGTCGTGGAGGGTGGCGTGATGAAGTCCGTGTTCCGGCGGGCATCACCTCGTAGTTCAGGTCCCCGAGTCGACGAAGTACTTTGTAGGGTCCGTAGTAGCGCTTTAGGAGTTTCTTACTAAGACCCCGGCGCCGTATCGGGGTCCACACCCATACCCGGTCTCCGGGTTGGAAGTGGACGTCCCTGCGACGAAGGTTATACCGGCGTGCGTCGACTCGTTGTTGCTCTTGAATCTTGATTCTTGCCAGTTGACGAGCTTCTTCCGCGCGTTGCGAGATCAGTTGAGCATCGTCGTTGCCATCGTCGGCCGGCACGTGAGGCAGGATGGCGTCGAGCATTGTGGTAACCGTCCGGCCGTGTACCAGTTGGAACGGTGTCATTCCCGTGGTTTCTTGCACCGCTGTGTTGTACGCAAACGTGACGTACGGCAACACCTCGTCCCATGTTTTGTGCTCTACGTCGACGTACATGAAGACCATGTCGGCGATCGTCTTGTTGAGCCGATCCTTTAGCCCGTTGGTCCGCGGGTGATAAGCGGTTGTTCGTCGATGGCTCGTATGACTGAGCCGAAGAACTTCTTGAGTCAGCTATGCCATGAAGGACGACCCGCGATCGGTGATCAGCACTTCAGGTGCGCCGTGTCGAAGGAGAATAGACTCGACAAAAAACTTAGCAACTACTACCGCTGTTCCCGATGGCAGGGCTTTCGTCTCGGCGTATCGTGTCAGATAATCGGTCGCGACGATAATCCACCGATTTCCTTTCGCCGATGTTGGGAACGGCCCAAGTATATCCATTCCGACCTGTTAGAAGGGCGTAGTCGGTGCAGGTATCGGCTGCAGGAGTCCTGCTGGCCTCGTCGGAGGCTTCTACGTCGTTGGCACTCATGGCACGACCGTGTGTACAGGTGGACTGTTTTCGGGAGTCTCGGCCAGTAGTACTTGTCACGAATCCGGGCGAGCGTCCTGCTGTAGCCAAGGTGTCCAGCCGTCGGGTCGTCATGGCATGCTTCAAAGATTTCTTCTCGCAGGCTGGCCGGAACAACCAGCAGCCAGGCAGGGTCGCTCGTTCCGAAGTTCTTCTTGAAGAGCACGCCTCGTCGCAGAACGAAGTTTGGCAAGTCTCGGGCCAAAAGTCGCGGAACAGACCTTCTTTGACCTTCGAGGTGGTCGATCACGGCGCGACGTTCGGGGTCGTCTCGTTAAAGCGCTCCCATGTCGGTATCTGTTATTGCTCCGAGAAAACGGGCGTCATCATCGTCGTCGGTGCTGTCAGGAGGAGATTCGACTGGGGCCCTAGACAAACAATCGGCGTCTTTATGCTTGCGGCCATACTTGTGCACAACGGTCACGTCCAATTCTTGCAGTCGAAGGCTCCAGCGAACGAGACGTCCTAACGGGTCCTTGAGGTTGGCGAGCCAACAGAGATCGTGGTGGTCCGTGACAACGCGGAACGGGATCCCGTACAGGTATGGGCGGAACTTGGTTAACGCCCAGACGACAGCGAGACATTCCTTGTCGGTTGTCGAGTAATTTTCTCTGCCTTGGACAGTGCCCGGCTTGCGTAAGCGATCACCCTCTCTGCTCCGTCTTGTCTTTGGACGAGCACCGCACCTAGCCCGGCGTTGCTGGCGTCTGTGTGAACTTCTGTTTCCGCTGACGGATCTAAGTGTCCGAGGATAGGAGGCGACTGGAGTCTTTCCTTCAGTTTGTTGAACGCTTGTTCTTGCTCCTCCCCCACTGGAAGTTCACGTCGTCCTTCGTCAGATGCGTGAGTGGTGAAGAAATCTTGGCAAAATCGCGAACGAAAAGTCTGTAGTATGCGCATAGCCCAAGAAATCTTCGTACGGCTTTCTTGTCTGATGGCTTCGGAAATTCGGCGACAGCGGATGTCTTTGCAGGGTCAGGACTAACACCTTGAGCACTCACGACATGGCCCAGGAATTTGAGCTCACCATAAGCGAACCGACATTTTGACGGCTTCAGTGTCAGTCCGGCGTTCTGGATGGCCTGTAGCAGGGCTCGCAAACGTCTGAGGTGCTCGTCAAAGTCGCTGGTGAATACCACGACGTCGTCGAGATAGACGAGACAACTTTGCCATTTCAAGCCGGAAAGAACGGTGTCCATTACGCGCTGGAACGTCGCCGGTGCTGTGCATAGCCCGAACGGCATCACTTTAAATTCGTACAGCCCATCCGGCGTGACCAAGGCAGTCTTTTCGCGATATCGTTCGTCGACTTCGATCTGCCAGTACCCACTCTTCAGGTCCATCGACGAAAAGTATCGGGCGTGGCGCAGCCGGTCCAGGGTGTCGTCGATGCCTGGCAGCGGGTAGACGTCCTTTTTGTTACAGCGTTCAGTCGGCGATAGTCCACGCAGAACCGAAGAGTCCCGTCTTTCTTTTTCATAAGGACTACCGGTGAAGCCCACGGGCTGCTTGAGGGCTGGACAATGTCGTCATCAAGCATTTCTTGGACCTGCTTCTGGATGACTTCTCTCCTTCACAGAGACACGGTACGGCGACCGATGAAGGGGAAGCGCGTTGTCTCCAGTAACAATTCGGTGTTTCGCAACGGTCGTTTGGCGCACCTTTGACGACGTGGAGAAGCACTCAGTGAACTCGGCGAGAAGGTCACTGAGTTGTCGTCGTTGTGGGGTAGGCAGGGTTGGGTCGATGTCAAACTGCGAAGGCGGCGTTGTCTTGGGTGGCCACGAAGAGAGGTCTTCTGATATTCCGGCGATTGCGGCTGAGGCCGGGAGTTCCTCGGCGTGACCCACGGCGGTGCCTTTCGTAAGGTGCTGGGCCTCCTGTCGGAAGTTCGTTACCAGTGCGACAGTGTGTCCGTCTTGGAGCTCCGCGACGCCTCTTGCGATGCCAATCCCTCTTCCTAGAAACAACAGGAGGCTTCCTTCGAGCAAAATGTCGCCGCAGAATGTCCCATCGACCCCGATGGCTACGAAAACACTTGCGAGGACTCGTACCGCGGATGACGTCGCTTTGGGTTCCTCCGCTGGTGGAGCAGGTTTTCGTAGCGTCAGCCGGTTTGCTGCGAGGTCGATGACGGCGCTATACTCGCAGGAAAAGTCCATGCCGAGGATAACGTCCCTCGAACAGTCTTGCAGAACGACGAAATTTACAGGGCACGTCTCACCGTGGATCTCGACGCGAGCAGTGCATCTCCCAACCGGCGTGATGAGGTGCCCTCCGGCGGTTCGTATTTGAGGTCCATCCCACGGCGTCGTGACTTTTCGAAGGCGGCGGGAGAGCGTCCCACTCAAGACTGAGTAGTCTGCTCTGGTGTCAACAAGTGCTGATGCGTCGTGGCCGTCGATGACGACGTTTAGCTTATTAGACACCGTTGCAGGGGCGTTGTGTCGGTCTCTGGTAGCGTTCGAGTGGGGACCCTCCGACGTTCGTGGAGGATCTTGGCGTCGGTCGTCTTCGGCCACTCCACCTCCAGGGGTTGCCGCGCCTAGTTTCCCCGGCGAGGAGCGAGGGGTGACAGGCTTCCACGTCGGGATCGGTGTATCGGCGAAGCTGGACGTCGTGGCGACGGCGATCGGAACTCTCGGCGGGACGCAGGCTCGGGTGGCTGAGGTCGTCGCAGGTACTCGTCGATCTCCCGAGGACGTTCACCATAACGGGGGCGTGGGTCATTCGGGTGGAACCCGCGCAGCCCAAGTCGTCGGTATGGGCATTGGCGGTAAGTGTGGTTTGCTTCCCCGCAGTGGAAACACAGAGGGCGTCGGTCGGGCGTTCGCCACACGTCAGTCTTCCGGGGTGCGCGGGGCTCCTGCCAGGCGTACTGGACCTGGACATCGTGGCGACGGTCCTGCTGCGGCGCAGGAGACTGACGTCGGGGCGGCGCGAAATAGGCTTGAGGAGGAGGTGGCGGCCGTCGGGCCACTGCGGCGTAGGTCAGGGTGGGCTCCCGGGTGCTGCTACGCTGGCAGGAGCCTCCGGCTGAATTGCCCGCTGAATTTCTTGGCATACCACTTCGGCTATCGCCAGCGAAGCCGGCTGGTTGGCAGCAGGCAGCAGCTTCCCGAGCTCTTCCCGAACGATGTCGCGGACAATTGCACGAAGATTGTCAGCGCTGGTGCCGGCCTCGTCGAATCGGGAACATGTCAGCGTCGAGGCAGCAGGCGTGCCGGCGAGTCGGTTGTAGTGGCTGGCTCGGATTGACAGGGCCCGCTTGATGTTAGTTGCCTCGGCAACGAATTCAGTGACAGTAGTTGGTGGGTTACGAACCAGGCCACCGAAGATGTCACGCCTCACTCCTGTCATCAAGACGCGCAGCTTCTTCTCCTCGGTGGACTGAGGGTCGGCGCGGCTGCTCAGGCGGAGGACGTCTTCAACGAAGCTGGTGACCGTCTCGTTGGGCCCTTGAGTTCGTACTTGCAGGAGGTCTTCCGCTCGCTGTCGTCGTGCCTGGTTCGTGAATGTCTTCTTCAGGGCGGCGATACAGGTGTCCCACGACGTAAGCGACGCCTTCGTGGTTCTCGAACCACTGCCTCGCGGTACCCTCCAAGGAGAAGTAGAGGTTTTGGAGGTGCTGCTCCGTGGTCCATCCATTATGGCGTGCTACACGTTCGTAGTGCAGAAGCCAGTCCTCCACGTGTTCGTTGGTCTCTCCATAGAAGGTCGTCGGGGTTCGCTGGGCAACGGGCAGGCAGATGACGGCGGCAGCGGTCAGGGTCTGCGATTGCTGGTATTTCATCGTCGGCCTCGTTGGCTGCGTGGTCCTGGGCGGCAGAAGTCCGAATTCCGGGTGTAGGCCTTGGGTGCGACGACTGAACCGCATCTCGGTCTGGTCTTCGTCGGGTCCTCCGGAGCTTGGGTTCGGACTTTTACTGCGGGAACTTGGAGGGGTGTGCTTCACGGACATGCGGTACCCTGCACCTCCACCAAAATGTCACGAATGACAACTGATGAGGCTGTGATAACAAAAGAAACTAAACGTTGAATGGGTCAGAACTCGTGCCCAAAAATAAAAAGGAAACAGAAGATAATAACAGAGGGTCGCGGGCGTCAAAAGCGGCGAAGCAGCAGGATCGAACGCTGAGGCGAAACTGACTTGGTTCGCCACGCGAAGCCCCTTACGTACACGCGTAGACTTCTGGAATAATCGGCCCAGAAGGTTCGGCGTGTAGAACTTTCTAACCTCGAACAAGCAACAAAATTCTCGAATTTACGAGAACATTACATTGGATGTCAACAAAAGGCGTCCCCGCGGCCAGGAATCGAACCCTGGCTTTTCGCGTGGGAGGCAGGCGCTATAACCGATAGGCCACGCGCGTGCTGCCTACTTGGCAAGCTGCCCGCGCGGCATATATAAATATCGGTCGTCAATCACAGTCCCAAAGGAGAATACAATATTATATCGCGTGCATATATCTCAGAACGGATACCAAGCTACCAACATGAATTACGTCGGCATATACCGCGGACTAAGAGGAAACGTAACACGATATTGAGCGTTCGTGAACCAACATGTGGATATCGGTATGCCCAGTACCCACGTATATGACATCGCGTGAACGATATCGTAAAACAGCACGAGTTACCACACGGCAATACACGAGAGAAAGATAATGGGTGTGGATACACACGGAACACAAACGTTCCGCGTCGCGAACATATTAACATTGATCGACAGTGCAAGTATGTATGGCTGTTGGAACGGCACACAGTAACCACAGCCTCGCGCGCTTGAAATGCTAGACAGCCATCAAACCATTCTGAATAACTAGCTGGAACACCCGCGACCTACCTTTTAATGAGAAAGTCCAATATGACGTGCCTTTTGGAGTGATCGTTTTCCAACAAATGTTTATTGCAGTTGTTGTAATGCAACAAATGTTGATCGCCAAAAGATAAACCCAACGTACCAAAATACAATTCGATGTTGCAACACAATATCGCAATACAGCAAGAAACTATCGGTGTAGGGACACAACATCGAATACGATATCAATACAAGTAACGGACGGTGGGATATACAACATCGAACACGATATACAATTCGAGGTTACCGGTGTTGGGACCCAAATCGAACGCGATACGTGACAATGTCGGTTCGCACGATAAAGTAATGAGGTTGAATAGGTTTGACAAGTCACGTACACGTAGTTGCTTCTTAAGCGCACATTTATCGATATTGACCCAGTTTCTGGGTAATCCTACGTCGTACACAAAATTCACGACAACATGCGAGTACATTTCACCCACCACTCTTCGTCGCCTCATTCGCGAGATTCACACACTGCATAAAAAACGAAGTGAAAAATACGTCCATTTGCGCCATCGAACGATACGTTACAGCCTAGATTTTTAAGAAGATTACGTGTCCTTGCCAGCCCGCGCGCGGGCCAGCTCGCGTTCAGGAGGCAGTTCGACGAGCCTGCGCTGAATGCGCTGTAGCCGAGGCCGAGCCGCCGAGGCAGCAGAGTGGCCGAGAGTTTGCCGAGAGAGCCGCTGCAGCTGCTGCAGCCGCCAAGCCGAGCCGCCGAGCATGCGCAGTGCGCTGCGGGCGGGCGTCTTTCGCGCGACTCGCTGCGACCCGGCAACCCGGCCAACCAGGCGCCGCCGGCGCCACGCCGGCGCGACCGATGGACAGTTCGTCGCGCTCTTTGCTCGTGGGCATCAAGTGAAACCAACACACTTTCAATTGCTTCGAAAGGTACGTATACACGACTTTCTTACGTGCGGCATTGAGTGCTTTGGTGTACAAGGATCAAAGTGAACACCGAAGTACAGAAAGGAGACGTGAAGTTTTGAAATTGCAGCTTATTTGAACGCATGTGTCCCCAGTTGAAAGCCTCTAGCTGTGCTCTGTTGCAGGCGCCATTTCGACGGCGTGTAGTCCATTGTAACGTCAGTCAGTGTGCACACTCGGCTAGCTTTGCTATCTTCGCGACCGTTGGGCTCATTGGATTCGCGAACTCGTTCGACGACGCGTTGTTTAAAGCTGACGAGTCGCCGAAGTGTTACCGGAGCTCCTCTTTAAGAAAGTCGCGATCAACGCTCGGCTCTGAGCTCGTACTTTTTCCTCCCGGGTAGGCCATGAGTGCCGACCACTGATCTGTGGTGCCGACTGGCGCCGAAGGAAGTTGAGAAACGCTATACTCTGCTTCATACTTCGTGTGCAACGCTGTCGAAGCTTTTGGCGCGAGCATGGGGCTTTATCTCGTTGATCATTTGCACCCGTTGTCGCGCAAACAAAACCATAGATGAAGCGACGCGCTCGCGCCAGTAGTTTTGACAGCGTTGCACGCTAAGTATGAAACGGAGTATAGCAAGTGAGTCAGATTTCTTGTGACGCCGACCAGATGCGTTGCAATCAACTGCGCAAAGCAAATAAAGTAAAAAACACGCACTAAAAAACACGCGTTTTTTATCTTTCACTTCAATCAACGCAATGTGAATCGCGCCTGTACGTTGGTTCAGTGGCGTACGCAGGATTTAACTTTTTTTTTTTTTGGGGGGGGGGGGGGGGGCGGCGGCGGCGGCGGCGGTAGCGGCCGGGGGCCAGGGCCGGGGCTGGACCAACGAGAGTGAAGGGGGACAAGATAAAAAGAAAAGAAATCCCAAAAGGAAATAAAAGCATTTTCCTTTTTTTTTTAATAACTGCGCATTCGCCATATTGGTTTGGGGATGATTATGATACATAAAATGATGCCCCGGAAATTACCCAGCATTTGCATTTCAGTTTTTTTATTTACAAGTCACGTCAAAAGAAGGCACCAGAGTAAGAAAAAAACAAGAATAATAAAAACAAATATTTTATAAAGTACGACTCCAATGCAGGAAGCCTTCTACTTTTCGTACAGGTACTTCAGTTAGATAAGCCCCAGCAAAGGCAGCAAGACACTCTCATGGGGTCACACCAAGAATAACGGCATTAATGCTCGACTCCCGAGTCATGTCACCGAACTTCACTGAACATAATGGTACATTCCCTTTCCTTAACTTTTCCCTCTGAAATGTGTACTTCTGTTGTTGTTGTTTTTTCTTTTTTGCAAAAAGGGTTGTACAACGTTTAAACACCCGAACGTTCCTAAATCGTCTCTGTACCAGACAATGGGGTGTCTTAGGTCCGCTTCAGACGGGGCAACGTTTCCAGCAATTTTGGGGTTGCTGGTGGGTTGTTCCATAGCTTTCCCTAGAGTGACACAAATTGCTCACATCTGGTCCGGCTCGAAACGGACGAGCAACTCGGACAACTCGGAGACGTTTGAAGTGGCAGCAGCCAATGGGGAATGTGATATTTTCACGTGACACACCTGTGTGGTGATGATGACAACTGAAAACTTTGTTCTGGTTTTGAAATGGATCGTTTTTGGAAATAAACTATTTCAAAAAGATTGTTCGAGACGCTATTTCCTGCTTTTTGTGGTTTGCTACTCGCAGACGCTATTTCCTGCTTTTTGTGGTTTGTATCAGACTTTTGTGTCTCTGTCTGGCCAAAGCATCTGTGTTACACTAAGACTGGGTTCTTTAGGATATGTGCAGGTATTCTTCGCAGCAAATGGCTGCCAATCAGGAACACGAGTTTGTTCTTGGCCACCAAGAGCAGTATTCTCACGGTGAGCTATTGCCCGCCTATTTGAGCTTTATGTTCCATTCCTCTTGGATGCCATTTCGTATGTGCAGTGGTCTTGCATAATAGTATTTTGTCGTCTCTCTTCTGCAGAAACACCAAAGTTTGACTAAGATCGGGTTCTTTCTTATACGTGCAGGCCTTGGTGGCAAGCACCAGCCAATCAAGGCCACAAGTTTGCCTCTTGCTGCTCATGGCAAGTGTTTTCAAGGTGAGTGATTGATGCCTATCGGAGTTGTGTGTTTCATTCCTCACAGACACTCTATTTCCTGTCTTTATAGTGGTCTTGTGTGAGGCTTTTGTGTCTCTGTCCGGCCAAAGCATCTGTATTAGACTAAGACTGGGTACTTTCGGATATATGCAGCAGTTCTTGACAGCAAGTGGCTGCCAATCTGGAACACGAGTTTGTTCTCGGTAACGAGAGCAAGTATTTTCAAGGCGAGCTATTGCCCGCCTATATGAGTTTTAGCATTCGCCAAGGAGCGCAAAATGAAAGCCCGGGGGTTGGCCATTGCAAAAATGTTCACTCGGAAGCGCATGGGGAGGAAGCTTTACAAACGTATCCACCTGGCTCAACAAGTGAAACCGAAACTAAAAATGAGGGTTTCATTTAACAAAAAACATTGTCAGCCTGAGTTAACTCAGGGGCAGCACGGAGCAAACAAGACACGGCACGAGTGTGCTTGGTTCAGGCTTTTATAGGGGTGGTCGATTACTTGGTGTTTTCTAAAAAAATATTTTTTTCCAAACGTCTGGTGGTCGAATATTCGGGGATGGGCATTAAGTCAGAATGTTAAGGTAAAAATTTCATCCACATGCCGGGATTCATGTGCCTTGTCCCCCTAGAGAGAAGGACAAGGCATTTAAAATTTAAGGTTCGCAAAAGCGGTGCGTCAGTATTGACGTCTCATTTTACATCAGGTCTCTCAATTTAAAACGCATTATAAATGACATGCCTGAGATTCGTTTGGGTGTACTTCCTCTCAGCAAGTATATGGTTCTGTCTCAGAAAGGTCTAGTCTGATGTTGACCGCACCTCAGGTCTCCACCTCAGGACGAGACCCAGCCGGGACACTAGGGAGGAGCAGCTTAAGCAAGGGAGGCTACATATACGACAGCTTCTTGCGGACAAGAAACGAAAATAGATAGATGGTGGGTGTTTCATTTGCTATGCCTTTTGGCATACACATTCTGTTTGTTATGTTTCAAGATTCCTGGAAAGTTCAATTTCAACTATTGTAAAATACCGAGCGTGCGCCTAGATTGCAAAAGCGCATACCCCTTGTTTTCGGAAAAATCCGCAAATAAGCAAAGGGCATACTAGACACCCATCCACCTGTTTTGAACCATGCTCAAAATATTAAAAGAACACACCACGCGCCCAGGTGCCGTGGCGTCCTTGCAACAATAGTGTTGGTCGCGGAGCTGACAGATTTGTGCCAGGCACAAGACATGGCATGGCCTTTGGGAACCAGGGAATCGAGATTCGAGATGTAGCACAGAAATTGGATGCAAGCGGCGAAGGTGAGCAGAGTTAACGGAAAACACTAATGAAGGGGGCTCTGTCGCATGAGGCATCTATGTCCTGTGCATGCAATTTTAAATGTGCTGTAGGCGGCTACTCAAAGAAATTGTTACTTATACGTAACTAATCGCTAATCTCTCTTGCAGTTTCCACGGCCCAAAAGCCAGCAGGCGCCAGTTTGTTCTCGTTCAAAGGTGAGGATTCTAGATTTTCTAGTTTGCTCTGAAGCAGCAATACTGAAGCCAGACAGGCTCTAGGGCATATTCAATTGACGGAGCTAAGAACGACTGGGGACGCTTTCATTGAAGCTTGTTTTGCTTCAAAAGACGTGGACAACACATCTGTCGACGTGTGTCCAGCTTTATCGCAAGAGGCATATTACGTCACGCACATGTAATTTTGAATTTATGCGGCTTAATGTGCTCTAGGTGGCTACCAGTGATGTGATTGCTGCGACAATTGCGGCAAACTGCGCCAAGGGGCTAACTCTGCTACATCCTGCTACATTTTGCCGAAATATGGGTAATCTGCGCCAAGTCTGAGCCAAAGGACCAATTTAGGTCGCCTTTCAAAACCGAAACTAAACTGAGTAATGTAATTCAGCAGGCATGTGTTATGTGGCACAATCGGCCACTCTGACACAAAGTACCGTGCATCAATTGTCCACCCGGTCTTGCATTGTTTTCCCGGCGTTTCGCGCTCTCGATAGACGCAGAGGTGTGCAGACGCTCCGGCGATAGCGTGCCGGGTACCAGCTATGACGTCGTGCTGTGAAACGAAGCCACGTTTTTGCTTGGCAGGAGTCACTTTGTGAGCTGAAGCAATGGCCGTGGGAAAACTCTATTTGGTCACGGCCTTTCAGTCACCGTGGTCGCGCGACCTCGAATGTTGCCGTCCCCACATCACTGCAGATATGGTACTTTCTAAAAATGAAACTAAGTACTGCCACATGTTCATCAACATTCCTGTTCTTGTTTAAATCATACGTTACTAAAAAATCCACCTTTAATTCAAAGACTGCTCTGCCAAAGTATTGATTATCAAGGTTCCTCTCGGTGGGCCTTCTTTCGAGAGGGACATCGGTACGTGAAAAATCTGCCTTGAAAGAAAGTTGAAGAGAAGTGAGCTAAAGCAAGGAAGACAATGTCTGCACGTTGAACCCGCACAGCGTGCTCCTTTGTCTCGAGTTCAGTCGTTGTACAAAGCGCTCGAAGAACGTTTTGAGGCTGGCTCACAATGTCTTGCATCGATGCACTCAGGTTCTTTATTTTTTGTGTGTTTAGCTTGTTTCTTGTTTGTCGGCCTGGCAAGCACGCGCCACTGGACTGTTTTTGTCGCATGCTCGAAAGTTACATTTTGTGTAGAATTTTGGGGATAAGTTAGCGACGGAGCTGAGGGGCATGGTTTCGGTTTCAATCGGACAGCCGTTGTCTGCGCTCGCGCGACGAAGCATGCTCCAACAGCAGGCCTGCCGAAGTTGGCCTCACGTGCATGCGAACATGATTGCGTAACTGAGGCACCAGCTGGTACGCTTGCAATTCATTGTTTTACGTTTGCTTACTTTTGACGAAAATGTGGCACGTCGGGAACCAGTAAAACGATGGCAAGCGGTTTTCGAAATTGCTTGGCAATGCCTACAGCACTGTACACTTGTGGGATGTCTGAGCAGTAAAAACAGAAGCATCGAGTTCCGCCAGAACACGTCACATCAGAACACAACACAACACAAGTGCCCTTCGTTTGTACGGCACTTAAAACGAATATTTTCGTTTTCCTAACAATATCGTCTCCAAAATCCGCTTTTGCTGCTCTGAAACACTGTCCAGGCTGCTCCGAAAGCCGCTTTTTCTGCTCCAAAACACTGTTTTGTTGCTCCAAATTTCACGTTTGTTACTCCAAAACACTGTTCTGGTTGCTCCGAAACGTGCGCCAAAATGGCTTAGGCTAATCACATCACTGGGCTACTCAAAGAATTCGCTACTTGGACGCAACTAATCGCAAATGTTTTTTGCAGTTTCCATGGCCCACAAGTCAGCAGGTGCCAGTTGATTCTCGTTTAAAAGTAGGATTATAGATTCTCTGGATTGCTCTGAAGCAGCAATACAGAAGGCAGACTAGCGGTGCGGCATGTTTAATTGAAGAAGCTCAGAACGACAGGGGACGCTTTCACTGAAGCTTGTTTTGCTGCAATACAACGCTTGTCTGGCTTCAGTATTGCTGTAGGCTACAAAACGTGTGCCCAGTTTTATCGCAAGAGGCATATTATGTCACGCACATGTAATTTTGAACTTATCCGGCTTAGTGTGCTGTAGGTGGCTGGTCAAAGAAATTACTACTTGGACGGAACTAATCGCAAATCTTTCTGGCAGTTTCCACGGCCTAAGGGCCAGCAGGTGCAAGTTTGTATTTCCTCAGGGGTGAGAATTCCAGATTCCCGAAGCAGTAATACTAAATTCAGACAAGCTGTAGGGCATTCTTAATTGACGGAACTCAAAACGACTGGGGGCTCCTGCATCGAAGCTTATTTTTTCTGTAATACACGTGGGCGTCATTGATGTGTTCCCAGTTAAGTCGTAAGAGGATATCTATGTCCCGCGCATGTAATTTTGAATCTTTCCGACTTAGCGTAATTTTCGTGGCTACTCAAAGTAACTGCTACTTGGACGTAACTAATCGCAAATCTCTCTTTCAGTTTCCACGGCCTACAAGCAAGCAAGCACCAGTTCGTTTTTCCTCAAAGGTGAGCATTTCAGATAATCTAGTTTGGTGCGAAGCAGCAATAGTGAAGCCAGACGAGCGGATACGTATATTTAATTGACCGAGCTCAGAATGACCCGTGGCAATGGCATTGAAGCTTATTTTCCCGCAATCAACGCAGACATAAGTTTGAATCTGTCCGGCTTAGTGAAGGATTGCTGCTTGTCGCGAACTAATCACACATTTTTATATTGCAGTTTCTGTATGGCTGCCGCTAGCAGGTGCTCTTTTCATTAAAAGGTGAGGATTTCACATTCCGTTTTCAAACATCATGTTTTTAACAATTACCTTTCTTTTTGGAAAAAATGCCAGATCCTCCAGTTCAGGAATATATTAGATATATCTTGTATGAATAAGCCGAGCGGTTTGCTTCTTTATTCAAAACTTGACAACAGCAACATTTTTTTTTTGTTTTATCACTCAGAAATACACACAAGGAGAGGCTGCGTTGCAAAGAAATGTCGTGCTGCCCTATTGGAAAACCCCAATATTAACAGGATATTAGGGATATTGGGAAACAAAATATTTTTAATGTATTACAATACGATATGGATAGTGTATTGGAACACATTACATGTATTGTATTGTATTACAATAAGGGTTTGTTATGGGATTCCAATATCCATAATACGCTAAAAATATTGGAATCCCATACCCCTATTGGAAAATCCCAATATCAACAGCGTATTATGGATATTGGTAAACAATATATTTTTATTGTATTACAATACAATACGGACAGTGTATCGGAACACATGACATTTATTGTATTGTATTACAATAAGGGTTTGTTATGGGATTCCAATATCCATAATACACTAAAAACATTGGAATCCCATACCGTATAAACCCTTTTTGCATCCCCATGTGTCTTGTGGGGATCCAATAAGGGTTTACAATTCGAGTGTACTTAGCGTATTATGGATATTGGAATCCAATATATTATATCGGCCACCAATGGAACTTTATACGAGTTAGAATATCACAATCAGCACGAACATTTCTTTGCAACGCAGTCTTTCCTTGTGTGTATTTCCGAGTGATAAAATAAAAAAAAATCGTTGCTGTTGTCAAATGATGAATAAAGAAGCAAAACACTGGGCTTATTCATACCAAATATATTTAACATATTTCTGAACTGGAGGATATGGCATTTACTGCAAAAGAAAGGTAATTGTTATGGACCCTCATTCAAAAACTTGATGTTTGAATACGGAATGTGAAATCCTTACCTTTTAATTAAAATAGCACCTGCTAGCTGCAGCCATATAGAAACTGCAAGAGAAAAATTTGAGATTAGTTTGCGACAACTAGCAATCCTTCATTAAGCCGGATAGATTCAAAATTGTGTCTGCGTTGATATCGGAAAAATAAGCTTCAATGCCACTGACATGGGTCATTTTGAGCTCGGTCAATTGAATATACGTATCCGCTCATCTGGCTTCACTATTCCTGCTTCGCACCAAACTAGAGTATCTGGAATGCTCACCTTTGAGGAAAAACGAACTGGTGCTTGCTTGCTTGTAGGCCGTGGAAACTGAAAGAGAGATTTTCGATTAGTTGCGTCTAAGTAGCAGTTACTTTGAGTAGCCATGTAAAGTACACTAAGTCGGAAAGATTCAAAATTACATGCGCGGACATAGATATCCTCTTGCGACGTAACTGGGCACACGTCATAGTCGCCCGCGTGTATTACAGAGAAATAAGCTTCAATGCAGGAGCCCCCAGTCATTCTGAGCTCCGTCAATTAAAAATGCCCTACAGCTTGTCTGCTTCAGTATTGCTGCTTCCATAATGTGGAATTCTCACCTTTAAGGAAAAACAAACTGGCACCTGCTGGCGCTTAGGCCGTGGAAACTGCCAGAAAGATTTGCGATTAGTTACGTCCAAGTACCAATTTCTTTGACCAGCCACCTACACAACCGGATAAATTCAAAATAACATGTGCGTGACATACTATGCCTCTTGTGACAAAACTGGCCACACATTTTGTCGCCTACAGCAACACTGAAGCCAGACAAGCGGTACGGCATATTTAATTGACGGAGCTCAGAACGCCTGGGGACGCTTTCACTGAAGCTTGTTTTGCTGCAATACACGGGTGTATTGCAGCAAAACAAACTTCAGTAAAAGCGTCCCCAGTCGTTTTGAGCCCCGTCATTTAAATATGCCGTACCGCTTGTCTGCCTTCAGTATTGCGGCTTCAGAGCAATCTAGAAAATCTATAATGCTTACCTTTGAACGAGAATGAACTGGCACCTGCTGCCTTGTGGACCATGGAAACTGCAAGGAAGATTTGCGATTAGTTGCGTCCAAGTAGCAATTTCTTTGAGTAGCCACCTACAGCACACTAAGCCGGATAAGTTCAAAATTACATGTGCGTGACATAATATGCCTCTTGCTATAAAACTGGGCAGACGTTTTGTCGCCAAGAGCAATACTGCAGCCAGACAAGCGGTGTATTGCAGCAAAACAAGCTTCAGTGAAAGCGTCCCCTGTCGTTCTGAGCTCCTTCAGTTAAATATGCCGTACCGCTAGTCTGGCTTCTGTATTGCTGCTTCAGAGCAATCTAGAAAATTTATAATTCGCACCTTTGAACGAGAATGAACTGGCACTTGCTGCCTTGTGGGCCTCGGAAACTGCAAGAAAGGTTTGCGACTAGTTACGTACAAGTAACATATTTTCGAGTAGCCGCCTACAGCACACACAAAATTACATGCACGGGAGATAGATGCCTTATGCTACGGAACCACCTTCATCCATGCTTTCCGTTAACTCTGCTCACCTTCGCCGCTTGCCTCGAAATTCTGTGCTACATCTCTAATCTGGATTCCCTGGTTCCCAAAGGCCATGCCATGGCTTGTGTCAGATACGGATCTGTCAGCTCCGCGACCGTCACTATTGTAGCAAGGACGCCACGGCACCTGGGCCGGTTTGCTCACCTTGCGGCCGCGGCTGCGGCTGCGGCCAGGGGGAATTTTTATGTCACGTGACCAGCTCCATAGGGACAAGGAAGTACCTAGCGTCCCTGCCTAATGGCGGAGAAATCCGTATCGCTTCAAGCACAGAAGCCTAATATCGCCCGCAGAAACTGACTGCAGGGACTTTCAACTGGAGTCCAATTGACCACACTCTTTTACTGTAGGAGCGGCAGGTAAAGTTACGGCCAGGGAGGGTGAGTGTGGGCCAAAATAAAGAAAAAAACGACGCGAGATAAAAGTGGTGGCAGTATATTTATATACCTACACTAGCGCCGCTGGCTCGCGCCTTCTGCTGTGGTAGAGAGGTTAGAGCCCCGGTACTCGTCGTTGCGGCGTGAAAGTTCCGAGTTCAAATCGCGCTAGGAACTTCTTTCTTTTTGTTTTTTTTCGTATGTATTTTGAGCGTGTCTCACTCTTTAACTGTGATCCTTTTTACAAGTCATCCACTTGCGCTACTGCGCCTTAGACGGTTTTTACTGTTAGTCCCGCCTGTTCAATCGAAACACCGGGAAGAAAAAAAAGATCAAGGCAAGTTAACGCGCTAATACAATCGTTTCATAATGTTCATTAAAAGTAAACCAAGGTAACAGCTTCGCTATGGTTTTCACACAAACGGAGCCGAAACAAGCATCCTTTCCCCAGCAACTACAATTTTATCTGTTTTTAAATATACAACGCTCTTGCTACGACTTCTTTCAATAACAGGAGACGCTTATTGAGTACTAATAAAAACTGCAGTTGTGACAGTGAAAAAAAAAAAACTTCCGCAAAATAAGCAAAAAAAAAAAAAAGACTGGCAGCTGTGGATGCATTGATTGAGCGAAATCCTACAGGCAAGGCAGCAAGTCAAACGTCTGAGAAAGTAGAAAAACCAAAATAAAAAAACCATACTTTTACTAGCATGGAATGTGATAAAAGGTATATTTTTACTCTTTACATTTTGCTGTGGCAGTCGTTTTCTAATATGAACACATTACTTGTTGAATTTTAGTTAGAATAGCAGACTATCACAACTGAATGCAAAAATGAATCAGGCGTCGACATCGTAACCCATCTCTCTAACGCAAACACCTAAAATGGCTTTGGATCAACAAATGAAATTAATTAAAGCAGTTGGAAAACGTAAACAACAATTGCTAGAGAAATTCGGTAGCACAGTTACCTGGCGAACGAAGAGACGGGCATGGGAAGATATTGTCAACTTTCCGCAGAGTGTACGGCAGATGCAGAAGGCGTGGCGGAACTTGGTAAAGAAAGCCAGTGACATGTATGAGCTCTTCCGAGGTCATGAACAACGAACTGGTGAGTCAGAACTACCCGCCCAATGATCTTATGGAGCTCATAGGGCCTTGTCTACAGTCTTAGTGGGAGTGCAGTCAAATACAAGAAGAAAAAAGAGAGACTTTCTCGCGCGATTTGAACCCGGAATTTTCACGCCGCGACGTGAAGTACCGACGCTCTAACCTCTCGACCACAGCAGAAGGGGCGAGCCGCTGGCGCTGGCGGAGGTATATAAAGATAGTGCCACCGTTTTATATCGCGTGGTTTTTTTTTAAATTTTGGCTCATATTTACTCTTTTTGGCCGTAATTTTACCTGCCGCTCCTACAGTATAAAGGGGCGGTCAATTGGACTCCAGTTGAAAGTCCGTGCAGTCTCTTTCTGCGGGCGAAATTGGGTTTTTGTGCTTGAAGCGATACGGATCTCTCCGCCATTAGGCAGGGACGCTAGGTACTTGCTTGTCCCCATGGAGCTGGTCACGTGACATAAAAATCCCTCTTGGCCGCAGCCGCAGCCGCGGCCGCAAGGTGAGCAAACCGGCAATGGGCGCTTGATTAGTTCTTTTAATATTTTGAGCGTGGCTGCAAACAGGTGGGTGGGTCTCTGGTACGCCCTTTGCTTATTTGCGGATCGTCCCGAAAACAGGGGGTAGGCGCTTCTGCGATCTGGGCTCATGCTCGGTATTTTACAATAGTTAAGATTGAACTCTGCGGGAATCTTGAAACATAACAAACAGAATGTGCATGCCAAAAGGCACAGCAAATGAAACACCCACCACCTATCTATTTTCGGTTCTTGTCCGCAAGAAGCTGTCATATATGTAGCCTCAATTGCTTAAGCCGCTCCTCCATAGTGTCCAGGTTGGGTCTCGTCCTGATGAATCGTCGGTGGAGACCTGAGGTGCGGTCAACATCAGATTAGAACTTTTGAGACAGAACCATGTACTTGCTGAGAGGAAGTACACCCAAACAAAGCTCAGGTATGTCGCTTATAGTGCGTTTTAAACTGAGGGGCCTGATGTTAAATGAGACGTCAATATTGACGCACCCCTTTTGCGAACCTAAAACTTTTGAAGGCCCTGTCCCCCTCGCTAGGGGGACAAGGCACATAAATCCTGGCATGTGGATGAAATATTTACCTTAACATCCATCCCCGAATATTCGACCACCACACTTTTAGGAAAAATAACTTTTAGAAAACACCGAGTCATCGACCACCCCTACAAAAGCCTGAACCAAGCATACTCATACCGTGGCTTGTTTGCTCCGTGCTGCCCCCGAGTTAACTTGGGCTGACAATGTTTTTTTTTCTTTTTTTTTTTCAAATGGAATCCACGTTTTTAGTTTCGGTTTCACTTGTTGAGGCAGGTGGATACTTTTGTAAATCTTCCTCCCAATGCGCTTCCGAGCCAACATTTTTGGAATGGCCAACCCCAGCCTTTGATTTTGCGCTCCTTGACGAATGCTGAAACTCATATAAGCGGACAATAGCTCCCTGAAAAGACTTGTTCTTGGTGACCGAGAACAAACTTGTGTTCCAGATTGGAACCACTTGCTGCTAAGAATTGCTGCACATATCCTAAAGAAACCAGTCTTAGTCTAACAGAGATGCTTTGGCCGGACAGAGACACAAAAGCCTGACACAAGACCACTATCAAGGCAGGAAATAGAGTGTCTGTGAGGAATGAAACACACCACTCAGATAGGCATCAATCACTCACCTTGAAAACACTTGCCATGAGCGGCAAAGAGCAAACTTCTGGCCTTGATTGGCTGGTGCTTGCTTCCATGACCTGCATGTATAAGAAAAAAACCAGTCTCAGCCAAACTTGGGTGTTTTTGCAGAAGAGGGACAAAAAATACTAATGCAAGACGACTACACATAGGAAATGGCATTCAAGAGGAATGGAACACAAAACTCATATAGGTGGGCAATAGCTCACATTGAAAAGACTTGCTCTTGGTGGCCGAGAACAAACTCGTGTTACAGATTGGCGGCCACTCGATGCCAAGAATTGCTGCACAAATCCGAAAGAACCCAGTCTTAGTCTAAAGGCCCGTTCACACCCTTCC
>JAZHYW010015880.1:0-28038 GCA_037355805.1 Ixodes ricinus
GGCCAGTCATCCTCTGGCCGTTCATTTTTGTCTGGCCATCCTCTGGCCAGGGATGTTCCTAAGATGCTCCTACATGGTCATTTGGCCAAGTAAAAGTAGAACGGCCAAACTCTGGCCGAAGAGTGGCCGAAATGTGGCCGAACACTCAGAATGTGACCGGCCAAAGGACGGCCAGCTTGTGGCCGTTGATTGGCTGGTTTCAATTGGCCATCCTCTGGCCACTCAGCCCTAGCCACAGTTAAGCCGTTCAACTCTGGCCAGATTGAGGCCATTCAGCTTTGGCCAAATGAAGGCCGTTCAGCTTTGGCCAGATGAAGGCCATCCATCTCTGGCCGAATTAAGGCCGCTCACCTTTGGCCAGATTGAGGCCATTCAGCTTTGGCCAGATTAAGGCCGTCCTACTCTGGCCAAATTAAGGCCGCTCACCTTTGGCCAGATTGAGGCTGTTCAGCTTTGGCCAGATTAAGGCCATCCTACTCTGGCCGAATTAGGGCCGCTCACTTTTGGCCAGATTGAGGCCGTTCAGCATTGGCCAGGTTATGGCTGTTCAACTATGGCCAAAGTAAGGCCGTTCTATTTCGGCCAGAAGCAGGCTGTTGAACGTTTGCCAGAGTCTGGCCATTGAACTTTTGCGGGTCAGGCCGATTTGATAAACAAAACCATGCATATAGGCTATTCAATTGAGACCAGGCTCGGGTCCTTCAACTTTGACCAGAGTCCAGACATCTAAAGGCCTGGACTCTGGTCAAAGTTTAACAACCATCTTGGCTAAAGAATAGCTATGCATTTTTAGCCAGAGCCAGTTCTTTCAAAAGGGAGCCCAGGAATAATGCTAAAAAAACTGCTTTGATACATATACTTCTTTCCTTTATTTTTTTCTGTGTATGCTCTATTTCTTGCTTGCCCTACGGAGACTGCGTCCTCCGTCACGGTCATTAGATGCGTAAATCCATATCTTGGCGACGGACGCCACAGTTGCCTTGTCTGCCTCTTCGAACTTGGGCTTCAGTGCAGCTGAAAAAATTAAAATGATATGCATCTGTCAGATATGCAAAAAAAAACTATCAAGTGAGCAAATCATTCATAACAATTATTGCCTGCAGGACATGGAATACAGTCAAACCCGTTTCTATCGAACTCGCAAAAAACCGTCTACCAGTTCGATATAGCGGGTAATTTGACAACAAACAAGCACACCACATTTAGAAAAGTCGACGTGGCCACGCGGGAGAAAAAGACAGCTTGCTCTGCGAGCTGGCTTTCCCCAACACAGACGGCCGCGTTGGGGGAAACCTAACTTGCAGTGCAAAACGGCGCTCTTGGCAGTTCGGGCAGGCCGGTCGACGCGGCTGCCCGGAAGAAAAAAAGGCAGCTTGCTCTGCGAGCTGACTTTCCCCCAACGCACCCGCCTGCATTGGGGGAAAGCTAACTTCTGGGCGCAATTTTGCGCTGCTTGAAGTTTGATATATCGGTAGCGGCTGCTATTTTTGTTCGATGTAACCGTAGTTTTTGCTATATATTATCACTGCAACATTACTGTGCACAAAAACTGTTCGATATAAGGAATAATTTGATGTAAACGGGTTCGATATGGTCGGGTTTGACTGTATTTATGTCAAAGACAAATTCACATTATACCGTAGGCAAATCAATCATATACTACAATAATGGTAAAACATGAGTACAAACATCCTGATTGCTTGCTAAGTTCAATGCATCCAGGTGTGTGCAATAGCATTATTTAAATTCATATGCTGCTACAATAGTTTTATGTTATCAGTAAATCAACTAAAAAGCCCTGTTCGCATGTAGGACAGTAAGAGGTATATATAAATGTTGGAAAACTATTCCACTCTGTAAGAAAAGCATAGTCTTGGGAACCTTTCAAAACATGATTGTGGCACCATTTTAGGCGGAATGAGGTTATTTGCCTTTGGACTCTTTTCCCTAAAATTGTGCCAGTGTTTAACAATTATTAATTACTATATTGTTATGTCATTTTCAACAGCACTTTCAGTTGAGTTCTAACCCATCAGAAATTAGAAATGGTGAAACCGAAGGGCAAGAAGACCGAACATGCAGTCGTATATGATTGTGGTAGAAAAAAGTAAAAACGTTGAAGTGTTTTGAGGAATTAGACAGCAAGGTTATGGTCTACCTCGAATGAATGCCACATTTCCCCTATAGATGAGCAATTTAGCCAGTGCAGAACGACTGCTAGTCTGGGGTATTTAACATGCATCATGCAGTAGTGCTTAGATGTCTTTCTTTAAGATGTGACTTCATGATGTGCACATGCATAAAATGAGAATGTGAATACCACTTTCCATACATACAAAGAGATAAGGTAACACCCGAAACCAAACGCGACTTCACTATGGATTTTCTGCGTGAATCTCCCAATGATTTCAGGGTAAGTTCTAGTGCCGTGTTTGATAATCCCTGGACAATCGAAATTCGTAAGGGCAAAACAATCGGGATCTCATGTTAAGAACCTAGTGGAACCTACCCAGAACAAGCGCCAGGATGTTGCCCTGCAAGCTGAAGGCCTCCTTGGTTCCTTGCGATCCTGCCCAGCTGCAGGATCCTGCCCAGCTGCAGGATGCAGCCACAGAATTCCCTACCAGCTGTGTAAGGACGAGCCTGGTTGCCACCTTATGATTATTTCCGCCATTCTGGCGGAAATATGCTGCCTAATGAAGCAGAAAAAAGAACATGGTGAAGTCAGATTACACACTCAATGCACTGGAAGCATATAAGTTCTGCCTTGAACCAAAGAGCACATATGATTTAACCAAAATAACAATTTATCTCAAATTCAGAAATAAAAGTAGCTGAAAATCTTGAGTCCTAATGTGCATGAAACGACTTTCTGACATTGGCCAAATAAGTGTGGCAGTTGCTTTCTGTCACTTTTTCAATGAAGATCAGAAAACAATTAATACCCTAGTGGGCTAGTTTTTCCATAAAACATAAAATGGATGGAAACGTGTGGTGTGCCTCAACTCTACACCACTTTCAGGGTCATTGGCATTGTGACGTGCAGCCTGGGCAGACCAGGGGACCCGGAGATATCTGGCTTTGCCGAGCGCTGAAGTTCACGCTCGGCAATCGCCGATCAGTAGCAAAGCGGCAGCGGTGAGAGAATGCTTTCGTTGACTCCGGGTAGATGGCCAAAACTTTGTGTATTAGATGCCAAGAATATGTGGCTTCCAAAGCACTTACGTACATTTGACCGAAAACATTCAGAAAAGGTTAGCTTTATATACAGGTGTATAATTGCTCAAGGTGCAAACTCAATACACTGCACCTGACGCGAAGTGACGCCGCAGGGAAATAGTCTATTTTTTGGCAGTTATGCAGCGCTCTTGAAACATTTTAAGGAAACAGGGCGTGTTTCCTCGTACTTGTCCTGAGGTAAACAAAATAAGATTAACAAGTTCCATATTCTTTTAACGTTAAAATTGTTTCATGGCCCCTTTAAAGGGACAATGAGGACGATTTTAAATAAAGTGGGTTTTTTGGACACCTGGGGACCTGGCTGCCGGTAAATTTTTTATAGAATTCTGCGACACCTATTTCTTTGCTTGCGAATAATCCAGTGATAGCGAAATTAACTCTCTGAGTGACGTCGTAAAGGAAGAGTCACTTCGCCTCCGACGTCATGCTCCGCCATCACAAAGGAGAAATGCAACGAGGGCGCGCGAATCTCGTTTTTTCTGCGCTTTCGTGATAAGTTTTGGTATTGTCAGCTTGTTCGCAGGCAAAGCAACGGGCACCACAGAATTTTATAGAAATATTGAGCGGCATGCCAGGGGCCTAAGGCATCGAAAAACACACGTAAGAAAAAGAAACTTAAAATCATCCTCATTGTTCCTTTTGAATGTGGACAAGGGGTAAAAACTGTATAGAGGTAAGCATATTTGCAACTAATCGGAAGAAAGTGTTGGCTTGCAGTTGTCAGTGGCAGCAAGGCCGTGGGAATGCTAGGTCAAAACTTGAACCTCATGTGGAGGATGGGGAGGGGGTCGGGGCTACCCAGCCTTTACGGGCGCATGGTTACTATATGGGAGGAAGAAGGAAACAGAGAAAACTAGAACCACATGGACGAGATTATCCCTTACTAACATGGCATTGAGGATATGAATCCATCACGGCACCGAATCATGAAAGTCTGGCAACCTAAGCCCAATTCGACATAAATAACAAACCCTGACAAAGTAGACCTTGCTCCTCAGTAAAGCACTGACCTTCCATCGGGACAAGGTACCGTCCTCCAAAAGCTAGTCGCCAGCCAGCGTTCAGCAGCACGGGTCAGAAACAGACCAGCCACAGGCCATCAGTAAATGGCTTGGACGATTTAGCGATAAGCTCGGAAACAATAAAGCTAGCTCTCACCGTTTCGTCGCTTGTTTTGACCGCCTTTTGGAACAGGTCGTGCTGTTTTCCCAGCGACGCCTTAAGTTGGGACACCGTGTTCTCGCGGCTCTTTCCGGTGAGGGCTTCATACTTCTCTTGATGGCATGACATGAAGTGACGTCGCACATTGTATTCCTTTGGCACAGCTACAGTCTGATGACAAATTAAACACAGCACCTTGTCTCGCGATTCCGTGAAGAAATAGGATAGTTCCCATCGCTCTTGAAAGAGCCGCTTTTCGTCTTCAACTCTCCGTTTCGCAGACGGCTTGGACAACGACATCGAGATGACTACTTGAGAGTTGACGTTGCACACTGAATCGTTGAAAAAGAACGTAACAACCTGTGCTGATCAGTGCAAATTTCAGGTGCACAACGCCACCGTCAACCGAAGATCACTATGGGCGTTGAGAGGGGTGACCGCATTAAGGGTAAAATGCTTTTCCAAGAACTTGAAGGGAAGCATACAACGATGGCATCCAGCAGTTTCGACTGAGATAAACTTGGGTGCAAAGGATACGTGAAGTGACAATGAACACAAAAGGGAGGTTGGAAGAACCCAACGCTTTGACGAGGTTATACTCCGTTCACCCCTAAGCTGACAGTGCGCTGGAAGCTACGTGTTCGCCGGACCAATCTTATCGCTTGACCTCGTTCAACGCGCAGGAGTGCGCGGAAAGGGGAGTGGTCACATGATTCAAGGTCGACAGTTGAGTGGTCCAGCGAGCGTGCAGCTTCCACCGCATTGTCAGCTTAGGGGTGAACGGAGCATAGGAAGAAGGTGGGGTGGAATGGAGGGGGAGATTAGTTGTCCCGGATACGCCATCCGCATGTGTGAAGGTGTGGACCAGGATTATAGGAGGCTATGCTTCGACGCTCTGTGCCAAGGAATCTTGGAAGCCCTTTGCCGACGCCTCGGCTACTCCGTCCGGTCCGACTATCTTTTTTAACCAAAAGCGGCCCTCTTTCTTGCACAGACGCTATTGCATGACACCGCGCTCTACGTTTGCGTCATGTATCCTGGCACATGGTCAAAATCGAACAGCTTGGATTTTTTTTTAGCAAGCTTTTTACACATTTGGGCTGAGCAAAAGTAAAAATATAAAAAAAACCAAATTAAATAATAAAAAAAATTCACTTATGTCTGGCTGCGCGGGCCGCAAGAAAACGCCACGCGGGCCGCGTGTTTGAGACCCCTGATATAAAAAGTTCGAAAATTCGAAATCTTTCGAACCTTTCGAACCGCTCGATTCGATCATCGAAACTTCGGTTCGAAAAAGTTCGCGGCATCCCTATGCCTGACCGACTGAATTGTTTCAGAGTCTGTCTCAAGATCCGAGACGGGTTTCTCCCAGGGAGGTTTATCTGCCACATATACATCTGCCTCCCAACTGGACTCGTGCTAAACGTGCATGGATTGTACATCAGTGGAATCCATGGACGTTTAGAAGCAAATCAGTTTTGTTTTCATTGCCAGGCTCAAATCTTATGTACTCAAAAATTAATAAAATGTCATTGATCTCTGCAAAAATGTGTTGGCCAAATATATTTGCATGTACACGTTACAGGCATGAAGAAGTCAACAATTTTTTAAGTTTTTACAATCATGAGACTGACTTTAAAACTTCTTGTGGTGGAAAGTGCTTGTTTGGGGAATTTACATAAACAGAATATTTCTGGCTCCCCAATGCCTTTTTGAAATAGGATGCAAAAAAGTACAGATGTTAAGTGCTGTACAGTGTCGGCACACATATAAGGATATAAGGCCTATTTATAATGGAAATAAATGCAGCAAGTGCTCTGTTTCCAGATAGTGGCCAGCTTTTCGTAATATTGGTAGCCAAACAGAATTGATGCATCAGTAGCCAGCGGGTCACCTTTTGAACATCGCTGGCCATAAGAAAAGTGGGTGTTTGGTGGCCAGAGGCCAGATTCATAAAAACCTCTTACCTACGACAACTTAGCTACGAAGTTCGTAAACTTACGATCATCGTAAGATGAGGCGCAAACGGTATTCACAAACGCGTTCTTAAGTGAGAGGAGGAAAGTTACGACCTTTTACGGAGAAACAACGACTTCCGGTGTTGTTGCTATGGCGACGGCGTCTTCGGCAACACGAACAACCAATCGGAGAGCTCGGCATAGTTCGGAGCACGTGGATGTTTAATAACAAACACAGGCTAACTACTCGTTGATAGTCAGCCCTATCTATGTCCTGACCTGTCTGTGTGTAAACGTTTAGTGTTCAAGCTGTTTCTCACAAACACAGGCGGCCTTTTCATCACCGCTTGACTGGGGTTCGTGTCCGTGCAGTGATATATCGACGCTAACACGATTTAAACGCTTCGTTGACTGCTACGAAGTCAACACACCTGTCATTGTTGGTAAAAGCGCCGTGCCAGTCGTTTGCAAAGCGGCATAGATAGAAACCAATAGCCGCGGCGTTTTTCGCGGCCTCGGAAATGCAGGAGCGAGCCGACGTTAAAAAAAGATACGTTTGAACTACGAGAGTGTCAGCAAGAGCCACGCAAATACCTTTTCATACTCGGAGCGGACGCGAGCGTTCGATCGAAGTGCTGAATTCGCTCTGTTAGCCCGCGTCTTGGCAAGCGCTTCGGGACCGATCTTTTACGATTGCAACTCGATACTGACATGACACTCGGCAAAGAAAGGTATGACCATCATCGCGTAGCTACCACGGACTGTTATAGCTCGACAGTGACGTAGCGCCGTGTCAAAATAAAAATGGCATACTAATAAAAAAGTGTACATATCGTGTTGCGAAGGTAATCCATACGGCGTTTATTTAGCTCTATATCACACAAAACAAGAAGATAGAATCAATGAGAGTCCCTTTTCGACGACAGCGTTCGTCACCGCTGCCTCGGAAAACAAGGAGATCGAGATGACGAGGGAAAGAGATTGACCTCTGAAATTTGGTTTAGCGATCAAACTATTCATACGGGAAGGGTCCAAAAGGGTCACGCGGGCATATTCCATTCAGCAAGCCTGCCGGTCGTGGGCAGACGGTCTTGGCCAAGGACCGTCGGAGAAATGCTGCGCCCGAACAGGTCGGAGCGGTCGGAGTGCCTGCTAGGCCTATTCTGCCGAGCTCGCTTGGTCGGTGGGATCGTTGCCTTTGTTGCTTTTCCCGGGTGTCTGTGGATCCAGCGTTGATGTTCGTCGTGGTCGGCTTCAAGTACTTCTTCCTTTTTTCTTGCTGCTTGAAGTCGGGACGCGCGAGAAGAGCATGTAGAAAAATAAATATCCGCTGGTCGTCGCGACCAAGTAACTGTGCGATGCTGTCGGCCATGTTGATTTGATCGTAAAAGTGCGTAAGACAGCTTCGGAGCTGTCGTAGGATTTTGTCGTAACCTGCGCAAAAGTTACGACAATTTCGTTTCGAGAATACGGATTTTCTCTCAAATATGTCGTACGCACTTTTTTCGTCATAAGTTCGCTTTGAGAATCCGGCCTCAGATGCTTTCCAGACAACGTATGTTTTGCCACCAGTGGTTAAAACAAATTATGTGGCCAGACACTTGGTTGCCATCTTTTTCTTTTGAACATCGGTGGCCATGCGAAAAGTGATTTCTCTTTGGCCAAATGCTTGGCAGACATTTAATTGCTTGCCACTTACGCCGCCGAGCAGAAATGGCGCATCAGTGGCCATACATATATGAATCATCTTTTGAACAACTGTGGCCAGAAAAAAGAGTGCTCTGTGGCCAGATGCTTGCCAGACATCTTTTTGTATCTGGTAGCCGAGCAGAAATAATGCATCAGTGGCCACACACTTCCGGATCATCTTTTGAACACCTCTGGCCAGAAGAAAACAGGGTGCTCTGGGGCCAGATGCTTGCCAGACATCTTTTTGTCTCTGGTAGCCGAGCAGAAATAATGCATCAGTAGCCACACACTTTCGGATCATCTTTTGAACACCTGTGGCCAGAAGAAAAGAGAGTGCTCTTTGGCCAAAAACTTGCCAGACATCTTTTTGTCTCTGGTAGCCGAGCAGAAATAATGCATCAGTGGCCACACAGTTTCGGATCATCTTTTGAACACCTCTGACCAGAAGAAAACAGGGTGCTCTGTGGCCAGATGCTTGCCAGACATCTTTTTGTCTCTGGTAGCCGAGCAGAAATAATGCATCAGTGGCCACACACTTTCGGATCATCTTTTGAACACCTGTGGCCAGAAGAAAAGAGAGTGCTCTGTGGCCAAACGCTTGCCAGACATCTTTTTGTCTCTGGTAGCCAAGCAGAAATAATGCATCAGTGGCCACAAACTTTCGGATCATCTTTTGAACACCTCTGGCCAGAAGAAAACAGGGTGCTCTGTGGCCAGATGCTTGCCAGACATCTTTTTGTCTCTGGTAGCCGAGCAGAAATAATGCATCAGTGGCCACACACTTTCGGATTATCTTTTGAACACCTCTGGCCAGAAGAAAACAGGGTGCTCTGTGGCCAGATGCTAGCCAGACATCTTTTTGTCTCTGGTAGCCGAGCAGAAATAATGCATCAGTGGCCACACACTTTCGGATCATCTTTTGAACACCTCTGGCCAGAAGAAAACAGGTTGCTCTGTGGCCAGATGCTTGCCAGACATCTTTTTGTCACTGGTAGCCGAGCAGAAATAATGCATCAGTGGCCACACACTTTGGGATAATCTTTCGAACACCTGTGGCCAGAAGAAAAGAGAGTGCTCTTTGGCCAAATGCTTGCCAGACATCTTTTTGTCTCTGGTAGCCGAGCAGAAATAATGCATCAGTGGCCACACACTTTCGGATCATCTTTTGAACACCTCTGGCCAGAAGAAAACAGGGTGCTCTGGGGCCAGATGCTTGCCAGACATCTTTTTGTCTCTGGTAGCCGAGCAGAAATAATGCATCAGTGGCCACACACTTTCGGATCATCTTTTGAACACCGGTGGCCAAGAGAAAAGTGAGTGTTCTGTGGCCAGATGCTTGCCGGTCTTTTTTTATCACCGGTGGCCAGAGAAAAACTGAGTTGTCTGTGGCCAGACGCTTGCCAATCATTTTTTTATCACCTGTGGCCAAAGGAAAACTGAGTTAGTCTGTGGCCATACGCTTGCCGGTGATCTTCTGATCTCCGGTGGCCAGTGGCCGAGCTGGCCAGAGAGCGGCCAAAGGCTGGCCAGACACATAACACATTTTTCGTGCTGCCTGGGCTATTAATTAAAAAAAAACATACACCAGTACAAGCTTAAAAGTATTAAAATGAATCAGGGCAAGCCTCACCAATCGTATTGAATTTTCGGAAGTTAGTTGTCCTGGATATCACATATGGAAAGTCACTTCGGGCGTTCCCCAGGAGTTCGTGCTGGAACGGGTATTATGTTTAAGCCATATCAATTATATGGGAGACAATATTAGCTATAACGTTACGACTGGCTTATTTGAAAAAGGCTAATTGATTTGTTTCTGTATTTTTTTATCCTCCACATTGATCTTTATGTCGATTTGCTGGATCGCGTTTGACCAGCTCCGCCTATGGACGTGAATGCGGCCACGGTTGGCCATCTTTTTGGTAGAGTTATGTTATCTCTAGTTATCATAGTAATATGGCGGACAGCGCTATGGTGGCAGGCTGTCATAAAAATAGCTGTGGGTCTAGTACACTGTACCATGGGTGATATTTCGTGCTTGATTGAAGTTGTTCGACGAAGCACATTCTCAAAACATTGCGTGAATGGTAGCCCCATCTTTGACGACCCTGCGAAAGTTTGAAGAAAGCGCAGCACCGGGGGAAAGCAGCGCAGCTCGCAGCAAAAGCAGAAGCTCTACCGGGAATGGGCCCCTCCACGGTTCGAAATTGTTGACAGGTGGTGGTGTGATTTCGTTGGTGGTAAAGTCTTGTGCTCCCGAATGCTTGAATACGGAACAAGAGGCGCCATGAATGTGCTCGCAATCATTTGGGGAATTCTCACGAGTCTACATATTCACCGGGGTGTCTGCAAAAACTTGTGTGCCGATGTGCCCGTGAGTGATTTATATATTATTTGTACCAGATATTCACATGCGACGTTCTATATAAAATGCATTTAAGCAAAGTGAATTGATGTATCTTACCGATCATACTGGTCAAAGCCAGAGGAACACAGCGTCCTGCGCCCGACCGAGAGAGCGCAGACAGGGCGTCGTAAGTGTCATTCCGAAATCAGCTGTGTGCCAGCTGGTGTCGTGTGCAACCAGCGGTTTACCGCAGGCGTGCCAGCAGATGTTCACGGCCTATCGATGACGGGGGACCCTTGCCGAAGGTGCAGCAGTGCTATAAGACATGAAGAAGCCGGAGATACGCAAAAGCGTGTGGCGCCCCGCCATTGCCTAAATTCGCTTACGATGCTATCTGTGCTGCTTTTACCCGGTGCTGTGATTTCGTGAAACTTTCGCCGGATCCTCAATGATCGGGCAACCGTTCCCGCCGGGTTTCAACAATATGTTTCGTCGAACAATTTCAAGTAAGCACGAAATATCAACCACGGCTTTTATGGCAGCCTGCCACCACAACTGCCACAACGATATTTGTCACGGATGGATTATAGTGGCTGCACCAGCTGACCCTCTATAACGGGTGGTAAATTGCGCCACCATACTACTGTGGTGCGGCTAGAGGTAATTTTACTCCACCAAAAAGATGGCCGCCAGTGGCCGCATTCTCGGAGCGGGCAAACGAGATCCAGCATATAGACATAGATATCAGCGGTCCTGAAGATTAGACCACTTTGATCATATGGCTAGAAACTATGAGTGGTGCAAGTGGTCCAAAATGCAAATAAAAAAGGGTATTCTTAAGAATCACGAACCAAATTAAAATCCTGTATGTTTATGATCACGATCTTGATTGCAGTCCACTAGCGTTAGACATTAAATTGAACTACCTAGGTGCAACCATGCGTGGAAATATAAATTCTAAATCACGTAGCGAAATTTGAGAAGCCGCAGAAAAAAAGAGGGTATTCGGACGCAAAATAAAATTAACAACAGAGGATACAAACTTTACAGCACAGCACACATGTACCAGTTGCTCAAAAAAAATTAATTAAGTTAAGTTACAGAGTATTGACGTCAAAAGTAATTTGAGTAGAGTAGAAATTACTCAAAGAGAATATAATTGAAAAAATACCAATTGCCGTAAAAAAGCAGCGAATTACTTTTAAAGTTGCTTTTGAAGTTCCTTTTATCAGTTTTTTATGGTAAAAAGAAAGTACAGAGGTTTTGATCCGTTAGCGAAATTGTGCCAGCCAAATATAAATCGGCTTGTTTTTTTTTTGTTTTTTTCTCAGAATTGCTTTAGTAGTTGGTTCTGCTTCGGCGTGTCTAACTGTTTTGTACTTTCTTGTTTCTTTGGTCAATGATGTACTGCGAATGTGTCATTTCTACTTCGAGGTTTATCACTGTCTGAGCTTGATTTTTCAGACAGTGTTTGCTTGTTTACAGTATTGGGTAAAGTCCATCTAAAAAGTTTTTGAAGTTGCCTCCTTCAAGTACAGAGTAATTGAAAGGTTATGTACTTCAAGTAAAGTAGTAAGTTCACCGGGTGCAATGTACTTGAAGTAACGTATATCAATACAATATATTTCAAGGTTAAGAATAAGCACTTTTAACACAATCTTTCATGATGCCATTTGATTCCCTATACAGTGTTTTTGTTTAACTGGTATGCATTGCTCCATGGATAATCGGAGGTGCATCAGTTTTTTACGGAAATGGCAGCAAATATTGTATAAGGTCAAGTCACAGCAGATTAGTTGTTTTACTTTCGCTGACGAGTTACTTGACACAATCCACTGATAAGGCACTTATTTCCATCGGTCTGACAGCCGCCATTACTTCACTCAAAGAAATGACCAGATGACGTCTCGAAAGAACGCGTTGTCACACGACAATACCGCCACTTTTTTGTTTTTAGATTCGGGGAATGTTCACTGAGGTTGGGAGTTATAGTTTTTTCAGAAAATACAAGAACGTGTTCAGAGAATATACTTGAAGTAAAGTACAATTTTCCTAAGCAGTAGTACTTTAAGTACCATGTACATAGAGTACTTCCCAACACTGCTTGCTTAATATTTCTATATAAAAAACGTTGGGGGAATTACTACAGGTTTCTTGAACGATATTTGAATCTTTGAAGATTTGCATATTTTGAGTTTTGGGGGGAAAGGCAACGCAAAAAGGTAATCTTTGCGTTGCCCTTTAGCACGCGATTCTTCGAGTACAGCACAAACTACGGCAGGACCAGGGGAGTTTCAGAGCAGGTGCTGCATTTGGTTGCCCTCCTTTGAGTGAGGATGCAGTGTGTGCACCTCCTGTAGAAGGCGAGAGTTTCTACGTTGGGGAAAAGCGGGGACCAGCCCTTTCTTCAAATGGGTCAAATCTCCTTGACATTCGCGACACAGAGAAACGCCAATCTTCAGCTCTAATTCCGCAGCTACTCGACCTTTCTTGCGTCGTGTCTGTTCGCTCCCCGCGCCTCGCAGCAGTGTTGTTGCAGTGAGGGAGGGGGGGGGGGTTGTGAAAAGTTTTGGGGGTTTCAGACTCTCCAAATCATTTTCACCCCCCCCCTTCTTACGCCACATGCTTCCTCCTTTTTGCAAATATCATATGATCTTCTAACATCTTATCTCCTTTATGCAGGAATGTTTGTTTATAGGCAAAACAACCAAAAAATTCGAAAGTAATTTATAACTTGAGTAGACGTTACTCAAAAAAGTAATTAAAGTATACTACTAGTGACCGCAATAAAAATGCAATTGAAAGTTACTAAACTACTCAGAAAGGTAGTTAAACTACAGAAACTTGAGCTCAATAGCTCAACTACGCACAAGTCTGCAGCACAGAGTAAGGTAGCCATAAAAAACAGAATGAAAAATGAGAAAATGTTGGAAGGATTCATCACATTCAGACTTGCCACATCCATTTACCGTGGGATTAAGTCCATCAGCACGATGCTCACCCAAATCAACTTTCCCCGCTGGGAGGCCATCGAAGAGGGTACATATTAAAACTGCTTTATTTGGTGCAAAAATAGGTTCAACATAGGTTCGCTGCGATATTTGAAGTCTCGCTGTACGTGAGGAATTCAGGGCAGCCATACTGAAACGCTGAAGCCGATGAAAGTCAGGATCGAACTTTTTAAGTATTTTGTTTTTGCGAAGATCATAGCCTAGTGGAACAACCTACCGCAAGATGCATTTGAATGTGACTCCGCTGAAGCTTTTGAAGGCAGCCTGAGAGGCCTTGCTGAACAATGTATAATTCAGTTCGTTTTCTATACATATATACATACATACATTTTATTGACTCAGTGGGACTATTAAAGAGGGATTTCGCCAATATCCATATACTCTTTAATGTACCTGCGTCTAATACATTCTTGTGCGTATCATTCGTGTAACTGTTTTAAAATATTGTGTATTTCACTGATGACTGTAACGGCCATTGGGCCAACGGACTGAATAAATAAATATGGGTTCCACGCAAGGTGGAAAAAGTTATATTTTTAATCAAATAAATTAGATTTCTTTAAAATTTAGACAAGATAGTTTGATTTAAATCAGATTTATTTAATGTAAGCCAATATAGTTAGGAAATAGTAATTACGGAGCATTACATCTGTTTTTGAACATGGAAGATTAATTCATCAATTGGCCCAATCGTTTATAAAAACAGGAAGAGAAATTACTATATATTTATGGTACATTTTAATTAACAACTTTCTGTTTAACTAATAAAACGAGAACAGCTTGATTTTTTAGTTAGCCAAACGCTGCATTTGTTTTTCTTTCGCATTCTCTCTTGCTCGCAAGAAGATATTACTCCTTTAGTTTTTTTTTGTTTTTTTTCGAGTTCTGGTTTGCTTGTTATAGTGTCAAGTGTTGCTTGACATTACACAACTGACGAACAAAGTGGATGGTAGAAGGAAAGCTCAATACCCTGGTTTCCTCAGAGAAAAAAAAACTGCTTTCTGCTCGTGTCCAGATTAATACAAAAATTGTTTTAGCTTGATGAATGTTTTTTTATTATTTCTGTTCAAAACAGATGCCGGTAGAAATCGCAAAATCAAAAACTAAAAACTTTTTGCGGGATCATTCCCGAGAAAAGATGTTGTTTTAAATCATCATGGTCATACTAGCCTGATTTAAATCAGGATTTAAATCATCTTGACTTTCATTTTCTAACCTGGTCCTATTTATGAAATTATGAAATATCGGTCATATGTATACATATGGCTTTTTTTTCTATAGAAAAACACTTTATTTGACACTATTTAGGCTACTCAGATGTCAACGCAACTCTGCTAGGCGGATCAAGGCAAGCTATCGAATTCGCGAGTCAACGTTGAATAAGACCACTTGTTTTTTCACACTAAAGCTGTCATTTATTACGCACCACCTTTCGACCATCATGCTCTTGCAAGAATTGACGGTGACCTTCTGGTCACCCAAGTAGCACGCCAGAGAAGTGCCCAGCTTGGGCGAAAGTCTGGCAAACGTAAGGGCCAAATTGGGCTCAGTTAGGTTTTGCTCCATGGCGCTTGTCACTGCCAAACTACGTTGCCAAACTATATCCCTAGTTGGGCGATACTAGGGCACACCAAATTTTGACTTTTCTCTGGCTAGCCATTGGAGTGTCAAATAATTGTCAAAAGTGTCAAAGATCGTCCAGAGGCCTACCGGATTTGACAATATCTTTGTGCTCTTTCACTTGCTTCAGAAGGAAATTAAATTAAATAAACTTTGGAAACACAATGGTCAGATATCATCATATCCGCTCCCAAGCAGCACTGCGATGCTTGGGAGTATAGTGCAAGCACCGGCCCAAAGTCGGTTCCAAAATCGCTCAAAGGTCCAGTTTTGCACCACCGTTTGATATCCGGCAGGTATTTTCGTACAGTCGTTTTGCCTCTAGCCTAGTTTTTGCGCAATATAGTGCGAATACTCTACGATGCGTCTGCTCTGTATTCGCCGGACGTCGTGCAAATCTGTATTGCATAGGACGTTGGATATCATTTGTCGCATATCAATCACGTACACGGAGGCTGCAAGAAGTTTATTAAACCACTATCATTACACACAGCTTATTCTCGACATATTTACAAAGATCATACTTCCCTGTGAAACGAAAAGCAAATTATAAAATAGAATTAACACTTTTTTATGACAAGTAAAAATCAAAAATGTAAACCATAACAAAAAAAAAACGCGGAGATTAAGAGGAAAGCAGGACTACTATCAGAAGCATGATTGCAGTGTACTTACTAATAAAAGAGCGGTATTATGTAATCCTTGATAGATGCATAATCCGGCTCGGGCACCCCAAAAACATACTCGAGAAAGAAAGTGGCGCACATTCAACTGACGTCTTGTCATCGGCGAAATCTGCTTTAGTAGAAGCGCGTCCAACAAACCCAGCAAGAGAATTCCACGGACTCCGGCGAAACAGATCGGCATTACTGAAAAAATTGGCAAGGGCGTATTCCGGCCGTTTACGACGAAAATCCACGTCTGCATTGCGCTAAAGCTACAAAGCAGTGAAAGCGCTGAAGGCCACATATCGGAAACGAATACCTACGTTGACCGCCTATTCCTATATGTTGGCTAACGGCGAAAACAACAGCTCCAGAGATCCCATCAGCGCGACAGCGAGAGTGACGTGACAAATTTTCGTCCAAGCGTTTTTGTCCACGCGTCCTACGAATAGAGGTCACGCGTTTCGCTTCACCCTTCTGATTTGCTTAAAGCGGCCGCCGCGCTCGACGACAGCCATACGAAGACACAAAAGCAGGTGGGGTGGCTTAACAAAAGGTGAGGTCGAAGGGGCAAGAACAATGCAGCTAAGCTCCTTCTGCATTTTGACTCAGTGTATAGTATTGTAAAGAAAACGAAAACAACTTATAAAAAAAGAAAACATCCAGTGCAGCCAAAGCTACGGGGGAGAGGAGGAACGGAGAAATCCCAGCACTTCTTTCGCGTTCCTCCTTTCCTTCATCTTGAACAGGTTGGCATACGCTCTCTCCCCATCAGTTTTGGATCCACTGCACGGTTTAAGTGTGTTTGGCGACTTTGGCCTGTAGCTGGCAGATGACAGCCAAACTATAAGGAAGCGAAGCATAACTTTTCCACTTGTTTGGCGACTGTGGCCTGTAGATGCCAGGTGACTGCCGAACTATCAGGAAGCGAAGCATAACTTTGGCACTTGTTTGGTGACTTGGGCCCAAAGATGCCGGATGACAGCCGAACTACAAAGCAGTAAGCCTAACTCTGGGGCTCGCTTGGGCGATTTTTGCCAAAAGAGGACAAATAACAACCGAACTACCAGGAGTGAAACCTTACTTTGGCAGTTCTTTGGTAAATAAGAGTGAAAATATACTGACGCTTGCCCAAGAAGGTCAAATTTGGCTCTACTTTGGCTTCTTTGGGTTTTTCAAGGCCCATAACTCCCAGAGATATGCCAAATTTTCGCCCTGAGCTCTGTGCTACCTGGGCAGAGTCGCCAAATCCTGGTTTGACATATGCTATAATTTTTTATTAGTTTATTTTTCAATTACCCTTTAGTGCCGACTTTTGAGAGGAGCCTCGAATAGAAAGTGAAAATGACTTCTAAATGACGATTCATGAAGTATAAACACACTGGTCGTTTGTGCACGTAGCTTTCCCTTTATCCGCGTCTGTGTACCTTATATAAAACTTAAAAGGAACTAAAGAAACTCTGCCCCGTACGCTGGCCAAAGAAAGTATTCAGTTAGGTCACAAACCTCTTTCGACACTTCGGCGCCTAATGCCTCGTCCGAAAGACCGTCCACCAAGAGAAAAAGCACAAGGCGTTGTGTACCAAATTCTCTGTGCTCAGGGTTCCGCTTCATACGTCGGCGAAACGAAAAACCTCAAGGAAAGAGTCCGCCAACATAAGAATGACATACGCAAATTTGACCGAGAGCGTAGCGCTGTTGCGGGACACTGCGACGACAATGACCACCGCATCGACTTTGAAAACACGCGAATCCTGGATGTAGAAACTAACTGGTGCCAACTGCTCTTTATTTAGTCATGGAGCATACAAACCACACCAGGAAATATTATTAGATCCACCGGCACCTTGCCCTCGGCCGACGTCAGTGGACTACGACACTTAGAAGAGCCACCAAAGAAACAGGCGCCTAGCATAGAGGAAAACGAAGATGCTGATCCTCGTTTGTAAATAACCAACTCTGAAGAAAACGAAGGTACCGCACCTGGTTTGAAAACTAACCACCGTAAAAAACAAAAATACTGCCCTACATTCACCGCAGAAGAAAAAGAAAGAAGCTGCTTCTTTTTTAAATGGCATCACTAAAGAAGGTGCCGACCCGGCACCGAAACATTGGGACCCTACGTTCTTTTAGTGATTGGTTGGCGTTTGCCCTTTATTTACAGCGTTTAACCTAACCAGGCAGATGTGTGCCGAAGTGTTCACCTTCAAGTTTTTCCTTTGTGCTTCGGCAGTTCTGCCTTTCGTTTGATCACGCCGAGATATAAGAAAACCCATCAAAAAGAAAAAAAACGGGACTATGTAATAGGAAAAACAAAATAAAGAAATTCATACAAGGGTAGAGGTTAGCACATATAAAAGCCTGTCAATATCCGGTGCTGAATGAATCACCTTTCACGACGCTCCGTCACCTCACTCTGTCCCTGTCGTCGCAAGGAAGTGGTACGAGAGGACGACGAGGCGACTATTGTAAAAACGCGGCGGCGCGTTCTAGGAGGGCCACAATCCTACATAAAACGGATCAATCAATACATCAAAACACAACTACAATATGCTTTTTTCATTTTTGGAGGAAATGTGATTTTATTTGCTTCGGAATGCTCTATATGCTGTTTGTAGGAAGTTTACATTTATAAACCATCGCTTTGCTGGTATACATCCTCTTACATTACAATAGGCTACAGTCAATGCCACGTGCAGCTCGGGCAAATCATGAGCTAGTTAGAAACCACGTGGTATATTGCTTTACGAATGAATAATTTTCCCGGCATACACCCCTGCAAAATCCTCTAGAGCAATAAACCACGCGATCTCGGAGTTGCTCATGAGTGGACTAGGCGGCACATAGTATTGCATGTAGTACTTCCTAGGCTGGGTTGGAGTAAAGAATCGTTTAATTAGAGACACCATTCCAGAGGCTCTTAACGTTTCGCCTGCCGCGCCATCTAAACTTTTACGACTTTATCATCGGAGTTACTAATTTAACCATCCCTCTTCTGATTTATGTACTTTACGCTTTAGGGATGCTATGTCGCTAAGCAATGCCTTTAAGCGTTAGTCAGCCAATATTTGTTACAGTATATGAGTTTTCTTCCATAAAACCTGCATTCGCGACTTGTGTTAAATAACCACATTCTGAGTTCTTAACTTAGAACTGTATTTTTTACAGATATGCAAAAGAGGGAGGTGCGGGAACTACAGCGCTAATCTTCCTCCCCAACCGACTACGGCAACAACTTCAACAACGACAAGAAAAACAACAAAACCGCGGTGACCATGAATAATGATTTTCCTGAGGATGATACTTCGAGGATGACGCCCATACGCAAGCGCCGATATTATGTTTAAGTGAAAACAGTGAGGCTCGTTATTTGGCGAATTGAAACTGTTTTAAATAAAGTTCTTGCTAAGAATACCTTCATGGATTATATAGCTGGTATATCTAATACCCAAATGCTTGCTTCTTTTAAGAGTTGTTCATTGGAACGTTCGAGATATTAAATTTCCGCTGGCCAAAGGTTTCGCTTGGCAAATGGTTTTGCGTTGGCACTTCTTGCAAAAAAGTTACGCTATAAATCGATTTAGCTTCGGAAGATAATACTTTTTCTGTAGGTTACAAGACAGATGGTTTGTGTGTCCTTTTAACTTGGTCAAGAAGAATGCACTAGTTTATAGATCGGGCTTCGCGTCTGGAAACGAAAAAATGTGTATTTCTACCTTACACAGTAGGTGAGTCAGTTACGCACTGGGCAATGCATACGACAGTATATTGTTTCCTTGAAATAGCGAAACTAATTTCTTTAGGATAACTATAGATTGTGGCGAATATAAGGGACACAAGTGTCGAAATAATAATCTACCTAATTCTGTATTTATTTATTTTATTTATTTATTCATAATTCAGCCAGGTTGGGGCCATTGCAGGGTGGGGACTATAAAAAAAGTACGATCGTTTAAAGATAAAAACGGCGCACAACATAAAACAACATAAACATTGACATGGTTGAAAAAAAACCGAGACTGCGGGTAAACGACACAACACTAAAAAGTCTCTGGTAGAGACGTTTTAGTGTTGTGTCGTATACCCGCAGTCTCGGGGTTTTTCAACCATGTGCAGTGTACACCAGCTCCTCTGCGCCCTTACGTTTTGTTCATAAATATTGACATCAACCGCTATCAGCGGCGCACAAAATCGCATTCGCAATTTATGATTGTTACGAAAGCAAGCTAGAAAACACCATTTTGGTTTTGTTGCTGCCGCTTTGTTTTAACGTAGGTTTCAAGGAAACACATTCCATTTCAGGACAACGCTCGAAACCGAGGTTACTGGAGAAGAAGCGCAGGCTCGTTATAGCAACATCCAGATTAAACCTTAAACTTAGTGAACTGTGTTCGGTATTGTTCGATTCGTTTGTGTTCACCGGCTCAACTGAGCGTGACCGCTTCTCTTGTTTTCCACAGCGTTGAGCGAGATACTAACCCAGACCTCAGCTGGCACCGCGGTGTTGGAAACGTCACGTGGGCGAATCTTCACGAAAACCTAGGCAGTGATCATCACATCATCGAAATCACGCTAGCTGATCCTCACATCAAGCCCCGTCCCGCTCACTCAGGCCCCAAAACACAACTCACTGACTGGCACCGGTTTCGATTAGACCTAGAAGAGGTACACGGGCCGACGGATCTACAGTCCTGGGTCAACGCCATACGTGAAACGAAATCGAAGCACACTAAAAATATCACACGCACCCCTGAACACCCGCAAATAGACTCTCATCTGCTTAACCTTTGGAACAAGCGACACAGACTAGTCCAAAAATGGAAGAAACGAAAAGGAAACCGTGGCCTTCGCAAGGCCATCCAACAAATCACGTTAGAGGCTGAAGAATACGCGCAACAACTCTGTACTGAAAACTGGCTTGAAACGTGTGACCAGCTAAATGGTCAACTCCACACTCCTAGGGTGTGGAAAATCTTACGCACGCTTCTAGGACAGGGCTACATACGACACACAATGGACAAAATTATGATGCACTCTGGCAAGACGCGAGAACAGACAGCAGAAGAAATTTACCAAACGTTCTATCCCATCGGCCCGAGTACAGAGCAACTTCCTAGCTATCCACCCGAATCACTCGACCAAATGGACACAGGCATCAACAGCAACTTTACGGTAGGTGAGCTACACGCGGCCCTATCTTCACTCAAACGAAACACGGCTCCAGGCAAAGACGGCATTACATACACTACCCTCCGTAACCTCCCACTTCCACAATTAGAACAGCTTCTTGAATACATCAACACCGCATGGGAATCCGGCACCCTTCCACAAGAATGGAAAGCGGCAGTGATAATCCCAATCCCCAAACCCGGCAAGCCCCCCAACTCTATTACCAACCTTCGTCCGATATCCCTCACATCATGTGTAGGCAAATTAATGGAACGCATGGCCCTCAACCGTCTCAATTGGCACATAGAAAGTAGTGACGCTCTCCCCTACACAATGACAGGCTTCCGATCACACGTCAGCACTCAGGACACCATGCTCCGAATCTCGGAGGACGTGTACCAAAATCTTAGCCTAGTCCAAACTCGAACAATCGCGGGAGTAGACATACACAAAGCGTTCGATAACGTACCACATTCAGCCATCCTTACCAACCTTCTCACACTACAACCGGGCGCTCGGCTCTACAACTATATAAAAGCTTTCTTAACTGGTCGTTCTATACAAATCCAAATCAATGGAGAGCTTTCGACACCCCGAGCACTAACTACCGGCGTCCCTCAAGGTTCCATTCTTTCCCCCACTCTCTTTAATATTGCCCTACTTCACCTACCTGCCCAGCTCAGTTCTATATCACACCTGCAACACAACATTTATGCAGATGACATTACAATCTGGTGTTGTAAAGGATCCCTTGGACAACAGGAACACACGATCCAGTCAGGTCTGGATGTCATTCAGAACCACCTGAGCACTATCGGCCTCAAATGCTCTCCCACCAAATCCGAATTCATTGTAGTTACCAATCAAACAGGCCGTAAAGCAGAAGAGCAACGCGACAGCATTAAGCTCCACATTGACCACACCCCTATCCCTCGCCGCTCTCACATCCGAATACTGGGATTCCTCCTACAGGACAATGGCAAGGCCCACGTATGGATGGACACAATACTCCGGCAACTCAATCAGATTTACCACATGCTAAGTAGAGTAACGCGCAGACAAAGAGGACTCAAGGAACAGGAGCTTCGCAGGATTATCGAGGCCCTTGTCTACTCCCGTGTACTGTACCAGCTTCCATATCAATCCATCACCAACACTCAGCTATCCAAATTAGAAGCAGCGCTCCGAAGATACACCAGACTAGCCCTAGGAGTACCACGATTTGCCGCAAATTTTCTAGTGGCCTCGACTGGTCTTTTTAACACACTTGAAGAACGTACCACTATTTGCCGCCAAGCACATATTGCAAGGCTTCAAACATCCCCCCAAGGCCGCAAGCTCCTCGAGCATCAAGGTTACGACACCACCACCTTGCCTCCTTTTCCACCACCCCCACCCCCACCGTGGGAGTCCCTACCCCGCGTCACAGTCATGCCCATACCTCAACATATGCATCCGGACAAACATGCTGCCCGACGCACACAACTAGTCGAACGAATAAACCGCGAGATACCAAGAACGGATACCACATATTACTACACAGATGCCAGTCACAATCCCAGCAGAAGCATAACGGCTGTAGTAGGGCCTGGCTATGAGCATATTAATGAACACAGCAATGTCCCCACCCCATCCGCCGCGGAAACCCTAGCGGTTCTTGAAGCCATCACTCGACCTCACCATCCTACTCACCACATTTACATTCGAACAGATAGCCAGGAAACATGCCGCAGTTTTCGTGACGGTGCGCTACCCGGACATATCCACAGCCTTTTGCAACGTCACCTTGACACGAATCCCTCCCTCCATGTTACCCTGCAATGGATCCCCGGACATCAAGGCGTAGAGGAACACAACCGAGCTCATGAGCTCACCCGCGTTACGAATTTTCCGGGTCCTCCGTGCCTCTGGCCGTCCGACTATGATCCCAAGGAACACAGAAAACTCTTGCACAAGGAGCGTACATCACTTCTAAGAGAACTACGTGCTAACACCGCCACAATTATCGCTCCACCCCAATCCCTCTCACGGGAGGACAGCGCCATTCTCCGCAGACTTCAAACCAATTCGATCGTGACTCCCCTCTTTCGCCACTATATCCAGGGCCTGTCCGGACGCCCGAAATGCCCCAACTGCGGCGAATACCCCTCTCTAGAGCACTGCCTGTGGCAATGCTCCTACGTTCAACCTACCCTCCTATCCTCTCTTTCCTCCCTATCCCCCAGTCTCCAACCTCACTCATGGACGGACTGGCTTAGTCCACCAACCGATGCCCATATTCTCCTGCCGGCACTCATTCAGCACGTGAAAAACGTGTTGGGTGAGGACTGGTAGGTGACTAAACACAACTGAGCGCCGGACCTTGGCGTATAAATAAAGAAAGTTTCTCTCTCTCTCTCTCTCTCTCTCGTTTTGCACAGTACCAACTAAGTCGGGACATGCGGACAAGGTGGAAGTGGAATTGAAGGGCACGACACAGAAAAAGAAAAATGAAGCGAAAAACCACGAAAAAAGCTCAATATTTTCCATTGTTTTGGGCGAATTTCTGCAACATCTGAAATTATTAGTTTCAAATGCTGTATGTTTAATACTGCCGCCCGCAGGGCCGAGAACGCAACGCTCGGTCAAGGACTTCTAGAAGATTCTCTTTCATTCTCGCACTGGACCTAACATCACCCGTGCTTTTTTTTTCTCGAAATTGCCAGTTTATTTTGGCCCCGAGCGCACGACGCTCACACCTTCTTTGCCGAACTTTCGAGATAGTGACGCACCGTAGATAAGCAACTGCCCGCGACCTCGTCGAGTCAGTATCGCTCTCGCTGTCTGTTACGCCGCTGAATCGCCGCCCGCTTTTCTGCTGCCTCGATGCTCGTTCTTTATTTTTCGTTCTGGCACGAGTTCGCCGTATTAAGCCTTAATTTTTCAGTTCACTAGTTCGTCTTTTCGTCACCCTCAGTTGTGGCAATATAAACCCCGTTAATATGGGTATTATTCCGCTATATAGACAAATATATTGGATCCTCCCCACCCAGTTTTACCTCGTTTATATGGAACCACGCACTCCGGACTATCGATAGATAGTTTGAAGAAAACTGGGTAAATAAATAATTGTTTCCTCGCTTTTCTCTCGACGAGCTTTTCTAAAAACTCTCCACAAACGCAAAAAACAAAACTCTAGTAAAAACTCCGGGTGAAAGTGTACATCCAGTGCTTCACTGCTGCTTCTTGTAGCTGACCTTTCCAGAGACAGATAGGACCAGTACATTGAACACTGGCTCAGTTTCTCAGGGTTTTCTTATTCAAAATGAGTCCCTTGCACTCGTCTTTCTTTGTATGCTGCGGATAAGAGAAATCGGCCCACTCCTCAGAATCTCGCACGTTACCAGCAAACATCTCGAAGGAGGTTTGGTTGCATCAGTTATCTGGGCGGACGTCATTTCGTTGTAGAAACAGACGGCACGGGGAAGTTGCAAGGTCGACTTTGTTTAAATTAAAACTGGACGTGCAACTTTTCACGTTTGAAGAACTTTGGACACTGATAACGAATGTGCCGCAGAGGGCGCTGGCCGGCAAAATTAACATATAAAAACGTTGGGGCGCTTATTATTCGGTCGTATTCAATGTTAATTTATACAGGAGAGCATGAAGCTGGCGAATAATTAAAGGGGCAACGATTTTCGAGTAGTAAGAATTAGCAACTTGTCATTTGTATATTGTTTGCATTCCCACGAGTGAGAGAAAACGCGCCACCTTCCCCAGAAATACTGCAATCCCCATGCGCGATCGCAAAGTAACAATGAGCAGTTTCGCGTTAAGGGCTTTTTATACTCCGACGTTGAGCGCGGTGAACGCAGCGTAGCGCAGAACGCGCGCCCTTTCATTGGTCTGCGAGCAAGAACTCTATATCTGCGACCAATCAGTATCTGTGCGCGCTGCGCTATACCACGCCCGCCAACGTTACGTTGGGGTATAAACGTACAGTCGGCGGAATGCGGTACCAATTGGTGGGTGCGTAGGTTTTCGCTAGATGCTGCACCACCTGAACCAGATGGGAGCTGCAGAAGATGGCTGCTCCTTCGATGTGTTGGAGCTCTTGCTCCAGTGCACGCGGAAGCCTTCGGTGTTGCGTCTCTGAGTGACTCAGCGTGGGTCGAAAAGCCACATGCGTTCCTTGTTTAGCGTTTCATTCGTGCCGATATGCCTGCGGGTTCCTGCGGCGGTTTTGGCACTAGAGCGGGCGATTTCTGCCGTCGCGGCGCTCGGCCAGCACCAGCGGTTGAGCGGCACAGGCGCCGCGACGGCGTAGCTGAATCGCGCGCTCTGGGGCCAAAATCGCTGCATGTGAAACCCAGCAATCCCATTGACTGCTCAGAGCGGCAGCGGCGACACGTCAATGGCGAAGTCATTGGGCATCGTCATCGCGTTCACGCTCCCTGTAATGATCGGCAACTGCGGGGCAAATAATCCCACCCTGTTTGGTTCAGTGATTTTGTTGTTTTGTTTAAAGAGACGCAGGAGCGCATCTCCCGGCACGGTTCATGGCACTTGCAGTGCTACGACGGCGTTTTGTGGTAGGCGCTGTAATGCATCTGACCTTAGCATGGACTAACTGTGAGAAGGCTGTGCAAGCGCGAGCGGGTGGTCTTGACTGCCTCGACTGGAGCACTCGCTGCACGAGGCTCGTGCCGCCGCCGAGGCTTCTTCCAAGCAAATGGCTGCGCACTTCGTATTCAGGGCTAACAATAGTCCCGTTCAAAGGTGGGGCCGTGTACTGCTTTCAAAGAGCGCGTGTAGTGCTGTCAGGAACTTCTAGAAGCCCCAGTCACGCAACACCCAGCATAGCGTCTCGTTAGCGTCACGCGTGTAAGCACGTGCAGCATGCGCGTAAAAATGGCTGTCGCAAGTTTGCGATTTTGCGATCTTCATGCACGAGCTGCAACATGGCGGTAAGACCTGTGGCGCTCGTCTATTAACGACGTGCGTCCGGAAACGTCGCTATGATAAACGCTACGGTGGTGAACGCTCACCCCAGCGTCAGGAAAGACTTCTCATCGACAGAAATAAGAAGAATGTTACAACTTCAATTTTGACGGTGTTGGCTGTGTTGGTTGAAACGCAATGATTTCAAGCTTTCGCCGTGCCTCATTACAACACCATCCCACTCGCGGTATCCTGAGGTGCTGGCGTCACGAGAGGTGACCATATGAGGGCGTCACCAAGCCATCTGCACCGCCAATAGACCGGGTCGTTAAGTTGTGGCGTAGCTCAGTGGTAACGCTTCCGCTTCGCACGCATCGGACCCAGGTTTAGTACCGCAGAGGCGACGGGCTATATCGTTCCGGGATTTGGCAACATCGACGATGGACGCCCTACATCGTCAACTTCAACATCAACAATACAAACAATATCAACTACTAAAGCAACTAGAACATCTCCAGCGGACGTCAGTTCGAGTGGTGGGAAGAGTCCATATTAACGGCTATCACTGTATCATCATGTCATACGTTATTACGAACGACTTACATTATGAACTATATGACGAACGGAGACGTTCATAACAGTGAGACGTGGCTGTGCTGTGCTATTAAACATGAAATAATGTGTGCTGTCGCAATACATCCTTTCGATTTATTGAAGGCACAGTGTAAGGAAGAGACTCACAATTTCTTCGTCACCGCATTTGTTTAGCCTATCGTTTGGGCTATGAGACGAGAGACGACCGCATATATACGAAGACAAACGGCACTTTCACCAAATACCATATAGCTTCGCCAATACCGGAAACTCCTCCGAAAACCTATGGGAGCGGCGGCGGGCAGCAGTGGCGCTCTAGTGGACTCGGAGTCTACGGAAGCAGACGATGCAATGGAAGAACTATAGGCTCGGCGACGTCCTCGAACTTTGCGTGCGCTGTTTCGTCACCCCAACAGCAGAAAAATTCATTACGGTCAGTCCGCTTGGCAAAGCCGAATCTACTGATCGAAACTGCAACGACAATCGAATAACAACGCCGCGCATAAACAAAGATAGAGCAGTTTATTTAGCGGTCTCAAACGCCCTCAGGGGATCACACGCGTTTGAAGCGCGTCAGGAAGCGGAAAAAAGGTGTTTAGCTACACAAACTACGTCGTAATCATTGGAACGCGCACAAACGACATGCTAATATTACCAGAGCAAGCGCACGAGCTGCTGGATCATAAAAACAAAACAAAAAGTAAGGATTAAAATGACCGTGCAAACACTAACCGAATTTTGCAGAAAAGATGGTGTCGCCATTCCCGACGAAATAAAAAAGAAATGGGGAAGAGAAGCGAACAATGGCGAATAAAACAAACAAGTTAGCAGACGATACAAAGATACCCAGCAAAAAACTACTTCAACTACGACGATCGTTGCGGTGCTTATAGAGAAAGAAGAAACGAAAAGACAGCAAATGAATAGCTGGTAATCGCCGCGGTGTTGAGTTCACATCAACAAAGCGGAAGCAACAGACGAAACTAATGAAAAAGAAGAAAGCGTCCCTTTTTTTCAGCTGTTTGTTGTACGTTTGTTTATTTACACTTTTAACAGTTTAATTTGAATGCTGCATAACTTAGTTACTCACGTTTGTTCGGCCTTCGGGAAGCGGTAAAGATTTTCTACCATATCGCAAAAATTTGTTTTTACCCAGTAAACGAATCACGGCATACCTGCCATTTCTAAGTATGCGCTGGTGTATGCTCGAATGCAGCCCGGTTGATCAACAAACGATGATCCGCGTAGCAAGACGTGCCGGCCGGCGTACACAAATGAAATTCAAATAAAAATGCGGCAAGCTTACACTTCTTAATATATCTAATAAATATAAAAAAGAACGTATGACGATTTCGGATCAGAAACTCAATCGAAGGCGAAAATAGGAGGTTATCGCAGACGACAGTGGAAGAAAACAACAACAACAACAACAAAGTTGACCAGACGGCCCTCAAAATGTCTGAGCCTAGCATAGCGGCGTAGCTAGGCAAATAGACGGACCGGGTTCGAAGTGATGGAAAGAGAGTAAAGCATAAGCCAAACAAAACAAAGATACGCATTAGCTTACGCGTCAGATAAACAAAAAAATACAAAACACAGCAACGTAAAAGCACGAGGAAGAAAAACGCCTTTGGCGTGTCGTCGCCTCAAAGATATAAATGAAAGAA
>JAZHYW010015881.1:0-29225 GCA_037355805.1 Ixodes ricinus
TGTTGGGACCGGAGGGGCTTCCGCCTGAAGCGCGTGGTATTGATCGCGACAGGTGTCGACACCCGGCGCGTTATCCGGAAGGTGTGCGCAATGCGCGGCTGCACGCTGAAAATATGAATCTTTGGTGCCGCGGGCCGGTGGAGTGCACATAGGATTTCTGATACAGCTACGACCTGCCCAGCGGTCGTACCGCGCTATCAACTACGCTGCGGCACGATCGTTAGCAACATGATGCTTTAATGTATTGGACGATACAAGCCGCATTACCCTTCCTCTACATAAAAACACATTGCGACTTTAAAGAAGCGGATTGCAAGTTGTTTCAAAGCGTAGAATTGGCTGCATGATTTTCGGTTTGTCGGATGGTGAGCATTTTAAATAAAATTGCCCGTTTCCTTGGTCGCAGAGGTCCGAAGACTAGATATTTGGAGGTGATATCTAGTCCTGGAAGCAGTTTTTTTCTCTTTCTTATTTTATAATGGAACGAAGCGGCACATGGCCAAAGTCCGGAGATTGTTTTAGTATGTTTTTAATACCCCGGGCTAACTTCTCTGTCTTCTTTCTGCCCGACTTCTTTTTCTTGACCTTAATCAGCCTCGCTTCAATTGTCACTCATTTTTGTGTTCATTTGTGCGACAAACCACCTCAAGCGACGGTCGCCAAGGGGTGAGAATATTTTATTTCTTCATGGCTGCCACGACCATCCGAGGACCGTGCACCCCACGTTCACTTGTAAGAAATGGCTTATAAGCCACTGACAATTTCTATCACGCGTTTTAACATTGAACTTATGTCCAAAAACGGAGACAACGTCGGGATGAACAAGTAATCGCCTAAATAAGACTCGAAGAAAACAAGCAACTATTTCACATCATTTTGAGCAGAAAACATGAGCACACGTAGGGTCAGGCAAGGAGAAAGTTGTAATAGTTTGCTGGCACGGCATTGAAATCTATGGCTAGCAATATGCAGCCCTACATGGTTACAATAGGCAGCTGTGAAGGTATGCTTGGCATACCACATCAGGTGTTGAAGAAACAAATGACCCCCCTCTTCGATGCTGATCATGTTTGACTTCGGCTCAAGAGCAGTCTCCGAAGTGCCAACACCGCTCGAAGTTGCTGAACTTGTGAAGAGCCCGGTAGGAGTTGTTGGCACATTCAGGGGAGCCGAGTAGCGTCACGATCGATGCCTTGGGGGGACGCTGCAGGAGCTTCGCTGTCTCACCACCGGTGACAACGGGCCAGTTTCCGGAGCGAGCTCCGAACGCTTTGCAACGATGGGCTTTGGTGAACTTGCCTTCCGCTTCCTTTCCTCTCGTCCTGCGGGAAGGTCATCACTCAGGTCCTGGGGTACATTTGAAGGCAGCAGAGTCGGTACCGCGTCTGGCGTAAGCGCTGGGTGTCCACGAGGGATCCTCACTTCCTTTCCGCCGATGATGTGAACATAGTAGAGAGTTTTAGTAGACCGTTTTCATTTTCCGCTCCGCTCTGAGGGTGCCACACTGCGCATGCGCGGCCCGCTTCGCCGAAATGGAAAGCGGAGGTCGAAAAACGCGTTTTAGTAGACCGTTTTTCTTCAGCGTAAGAGCGTTTGGAGAGCGTTCGAAAATTCGCTTGCGTAGCCCCACCAGTAGACGTTTATAGTACTAGTAAGACAACAAAAAACTAAATGTTAACACCAAGAATGTGAAGGGAGCGTGTTTGTAAAGGTAGTAAAAACGAAGGCGAGAAAAATAAACACAAAAGAGTAGGCACACACCCGAAGATTATTAAGCTATAAAATATAAATGTAATCGTTCCTCCCTGTGTGCGAGTGAAGCCGAAGGTATAAGCATGAGCATGTTGATCTCAACGGTACTTGCACTGCACGAGCGCGCGTGCTGGTCAAGGACGCTGAAAGGCCGGCACTCGCTCATGTAGCTTCTGCTCCACTCGAAGTAAAACTGAAACAGATTTACGTATTCGAAGTAGAAATGAGTATGTATACATGCATCATCATGCATGTATATACTCATCAAATTATCATGTTCACTAGACGCGGCACTGCGGGCCTTCATGGTACGGGCTGCTGCCTTTCCGCGGTGCCGCGGCTCTCTAGAGCCGAATAAATAAAGACTAAAAGACTAAAAATAAAAGAAAAGGACGAAGTTTGCGCATTCCGAGTACACCCTTTTGCGAATTACGAGTACAGTGTTGCTCAAGGCTAGCAAGGCACCTGCACGATGAATCCCCGCGGTTCTCAAGGAAGGAGACTTCTACTAAGGAGATTAAGCTGGCGAGACATCAATGATTTCTATCCCTCATGCCTTGAAGCACCGAAGCTTCCTTTCCGAACGCGGTTTGCTGGAAATTGCCAACATAGAAGAGAAATCCTTTAGGAGGCAATCCCGCTTAAAGAAGGACCTGGCTGCTCTGCAAGTGCGTCTCCAAATCCCAGCACCTGACAGATCGGCGCAGGGTGTTGCCAATCTGGAGAAACGCTTTGCATGGATCTTTGTCGACTGGCCTATCGCAACCGTCTGCTCGAACTTGGATGAGCGTTTGGATGGAACTTGTCGGTGTTCTCCAGTATTGTGAACCTCATCGTGGGTCACATCAACGAGAGGTTCGGCCACCTGCTCGCTGACATGAACAAACATAGGTGGTTGACCCTGGCGAAACTGGAGCTGTGCTCACAGGTGAGACCCTGCATGGTTTGTGTAAATTTCGCGTTTCCATTAATCTTAGCACAGCTGCTCTGCATAGTAAAAGTTACTTTTTTTTTGATACGCCAATAATTTACGTCTTCACTTTTGTTTCGGCACAAAAAAACAACAAGGTGTACATGGGCAGTGTCAGGACAAGTCATGACGAGCGCGTTTGTAATCTGTGAGTTTTAGTAGGCCACTTTTATGAGCCCTTTATGCTCTACTTTACGCTCTGCAAGAAGCATCGTCCCCACTGCGCATGCGTGGCCCGCTCTGAGTTGGAGCGTATAGTTAGCGGAGTGAGCGTGCGCTCCGCTTCACAACTTGCAGAGCGGACTGCCCTCAGCGTCCTCAGCGTGATCGCTTAGATCTCAAGATGGCTGCACTTACTCAATACGCGTCGATGTTTTTCACCGTGACCTCAGCTTGAAAGAGGCCGAATCAAGAAGTAAAGCGTACGCCCCACGCGTGAAAAGTAAACCATTCTATTTGAGTTTTATGTAACACAAAAGAGCATAATCAATCGAAGTGAACGAACATCATTTTGCAACCAGCACGGTGTCGGTGGTCGTCGCGATTTTGTGAACCTTCTATGGCTATGCAGTCAGATGTACGGGAGCAAGTGCTTGAACGCCGATTATACCTGTGCACGCGCCCTCCTGTTGAAAATGCCACTGAAAGCTGACCACGAGCATAGCGCTCGCAAGCCGCACCAAAGAAACCATTCCTCTTAACTTTACTTATTCATATTCGCTCGTAATTTTTGAATTGTTTAACTTTCCTCCGAAAATGTTCTCCTTGCATTTCCTTGGTAGATTTAGAAAATAATAGAGACTTGAATGCAGCCTTTTTTAAAGTGCATGCCATGCCTGCCACTATTTTTCGAGGCCGCCTTATTTTGGTCAACCGTCTAGGGAGCAAAAGAGCTGCGTCATTGTTTGTCGCGGATGCGAGTCTAAATGTGTTAGACACGAATGCTGTGTCAATGCTGGATATGAACTCGGTTCTGGTCACAAGTCTCGCACTAAAAGCGATGCCCAAAATATGGCGGCCGAATATGTTACCCGGCAGTGATTTGAAAAGAGTTACCGAAAACGGTCGAAAGAATATTCCACGTCAAGTTTTTGTCGGGTGAAAACCAGACAGGCATAAACAATGCAAAATTTATCAAACACAACACTAGACTTTTAAGCAATAGCGATAAACTAGAACGCTTTTCAGAAGTTTCGTTTTGAATTCCGGTGTAGCGGGCCTCGTATGCACAGTTTGACGGCCTCAGAGCTTAGCGAAATAAAAAAACTAAATCTTCTTTTTTTTTTTGCATTTACGATAACATGTGTCTTACAGCCCTACCATGAAAATGCACTTTATCTTATATGAGTAAAAAGTCCCATATCACATGTTTTGGTAGTGTTTAAATACTGCAGTGTTGTAAGAGTACCTTTTTTTCTTTTTGTTAGGCCATCAGAGACAAGGGAGCACCCCTGGACAACTGTTGGGGTTTCGTTGACCGCACAGCATGCCCATATGCCGTCCATCGAAGAATCAGACGCCATACTTTTCTGGTCACAAGACGGTGCTCGTCGTGAAGCCCCAGGCAGTGATGTGCGCAGAAGGCATAATTTGTCAGCTGGACGAACCCTACAAAAACCTGGGGCATGTTTTTATTTTTTTAATATTAGAATGCGTAAACTGATCACACTGGATCATATCCAAGCTTTTGTACTGAACGAAATACTTGTCCAGCTAAGCTGAAAGGCATCAAGAAATATTTTAATAAAACACATTTACTAACGACTCCCATTTTACTTCTCAGATGTGCGTGTGAATATTGCATCTAATCAAATTACAGTGTTACTGTTGACTTCAGCATTGTAAAAGTAGCCTGTGTTGCGTGGCCTTCTATTGCAAGAAAACACTGTAGCACAAATGAGGCTGAAACTAGGGGGAGCTTAAGCCGAAAAACACACTTTCAGAAACACACAAAAGAAATGAAAAGAAGTGTAGCCAAGCAAAATGGTTTCATGTCATCCTCCAAGGCAGATACATACACTGCGCTCTACTGTTAATACGAACACGATAAAATCGCTTTTATTTGCAGTTTATTTCTTTGACAGCTATTGAGAGAGCTGAAAGTTGGTCGCTCAGATTAGTGCCCCAAACGAGCGCTTTATTCCATACCAAAAGGTTGATGTCAGCCCCTCGAATTTAAGCTGAAAAATAAAAACAGGATATCGATTGTTCCTGCTAACAACGTCACGCAGTGTACATAAAAACCAGATACCTATCACAAACCGAAGCATACGAAGAAGAAAAAACTCATTTCATTCGGAAAACAAAAATGTAGAGACATAAATGGAGCACTCACTTTCGCTAATTTGCACTGTCTTGCCGCCTAAACCAAACAAAATATCTGTCCGTTTGCCGACTGCTTTAGTCTTTAGGCACCATGAAAAGGCAGCAGCCCGTATTATGGAGGCCCGCGGTGCCGCGTCTATAGGAACATGATAATGTGATGAGTATGTACATGCAAGATGACGACGACATGGGTTGTTGGTATTGGGGAGGATGGCAGTCCGATTCGCAGAAGTCCAGATTTCGTGGAGGCGAATTGGGCGAGTGAGCAGCGAGCCAAGGGTATTTGGCGCGCCGTTCCATCGGTGCATGAAGGAGCCCCAGGAACATGATGGCGCCGTTGCTCACTGGGGTCCACTGGGGTCAAAGCATCAGGCTCCAAGGAGGTAGCCCAGCCAAAGTAGAAGCTGCCGCCTCCGAGGAACCGAGTCCCAGGGCACAGATTGAGGCACCGCCGTCGCCCGGTGTGTCATCCTCTCAACGTCGTTGTCGCAATCTCGCATAGAAAAATCCAGCCCGCTGGCTTAGACTAGGCAGCACCTGTTCCCGCCGTTCAGGGGCCGTGAAAGGATTGCGGCCAGCGATTTCCCGAAGCAGCCAGAGGTTCTCGATCACCGTGAAACGTTTTTCTTGAGGACGCCATTTAAAACAAATTCTGCGCAGCCATCTTAGTGCAGCGAGGTTCATAGCGGTCAAGCGCGCTCCCAAGCATAAAAACACCATCTACTGAAGCTTTACTAAGAGTGGAACGTGCTTCCTAAAATAGCGAGGAAAGCGGAGCTGACGCTTCACGCTCAAATCTCAGAGCGGGTCGCGCATGCGCGATGGCGACTCCGCTCTCCATAGAGCGGAGCGAGAAAGCGAAAACGGTCTACTAAAACTCTCTAGTCTCGAAGGATGAAGCGGGGCTCGAAGTGCTGCTCGCAAACAGCGCTTGTTTCTTCAAGACGCTTGTCCGATCACTGCAGATTCTTCTACCAAAGATCTCTTTTGGCTCTGTCCTTTGGAACGCCGAAAAGGGACGCCGTTTTCACTTCTTTCACTCGGATGAGGCCCGTTTTGCAACCAGGTGCAGAGCAAGAGTTCTGCCTGCGAAGTATTCGCTGCCGCGGCATTGCGGCACTCCGCTCCCGGCGGCGGCGGCGACGAGCGGGTTGCGTTTACATCTATTTCCTTCGAGCGGCGGCGGCGGCGGCGGCTGCGGCAGCTGTTCTCGTAACATCCGGTCAAATATGACGAGAAGGCGCGAGAGTTCCCACCTCGGCTGTCTCTCCCGGGCGTTGCTGCTCCCGGAAGAACGTGTTGTGAATTGTAATTTTGGCACCTCCTACTCACGCGAAACAGCCGTACAGTGCTCGTGTAAATATGCGGTTGACGAAAACGAGGAAGACGAAGCAACGGTTTGGCTCGGGGCAGATCGAAGAAGAAGACGTACGGAACGACTGCGATCACCGACACCAGCAGATTAACTTCGTCATGTAAATAGTAAATCCATTCTGTTTCTTACCGTAAGTCTTTGACGTTCAATTAACGCAACAGAACGCATACTCATGACGTAGGCAGCGTCGCGCTGCGCAAGAATGTCACTTCCGGTCAGCGAAACGCCTCGTTCGGCGGCAGAAATAGGTCCCGGACCTATACGGCTCGCCGCCGCGTTTTCCGCCCAGCGTTTCGCCCCAGCGGCAAAAGCTGGGCGGATTCGCCAGCGGATCCGCAAGTGTAAACGTACCATAAAGCGGGTTTCACATGCAGCGATTTTGGCCCTAGAGCGGCGCGATTTCTGCCGTCGCGGCGCTCTGGCCAGCCGCAGCGGCTGAGCGGCAGGGTTCCACCGGGTTGGAAATTTTTCGCCGCGGCAGAGCGGCAGCTTCCCAGCTGGCCACTCACAGCGCGGCGGGAAATCACGTGACAGAAGGAGAAACATTGCGGGAAAGCTGGCGCATAGGACGGCAGCATTTTCTCGTTCTTGAAGAAGACGACAAGAAGGGAAAGTACGTAAGCGACTGCTTTGTGGTTTCTTTTTCTCCGGCGGGTCGAGCTTCTTTGCTTCGGCAGTGGCGTCGGAACTGTTCAGGAGATTATGGAGGAGGGTGATTGCTGTCCCCTTCTTCGGAATTTGTTTTCTGAATGAAACACACGGCTCTTTTTACTTTCCTCGCCTGAGTGCCAACTGTAGCGAGAACAAGAGACGCTCATCGGAAGCGGCTCGTGCGAGCGCTAGTGAGAAAATTAAAAGACGAAGAAGAACTGAGCGACATTGACATGTCTTTTGGAACACAGATCGTCCACCAAGTAAGAAAATGTATCGCGCCCAGTTCAATGAACTGCTTACAAGTGAAGTGTCGAAGCGTCGGGTTCTTTGGGACGCGCAGCTCAAAACATTTAGAAACAATGGGACCAAAGAGAAACTCTGGGAAGAGGTGACTGAGGCCGTGAAAGTGATCGCATCTGCTTTCTGCAAGCAACATTGGCTATCGCAACGGCAGAAAACGCTCATGTGAAATGAAACCTCGCGATCCGTGCCGCCGCGCCGCTAGCGGCAGCGATTTCGGCGGCGGAATCGCTGCATGTGAAACCGTTCACCATCCGCAAAATCAGAACACAAGATTCAAAGCATATGGGCCTCCTGCGTTGCCCAGGGGGTGCTGCGAAAAGGCACTTGTTAGGCCTTGTTTTGGGTAGTACAAACTTGAGCGTCTCAAACTGTCAGGCATGCAGAAGCGTGCCTGCTCTGGTGCGGAGCGCGAGATCGCGAGGAAAGTACAAAGAAACAACAAAAATCCGAACGCCGTCAAAGCTAAGACGCTAAGAGCGCGAGCCATGAGATGCCGTTTCACGCGTTCCAAAGTAGACATGACACAGAAAAAGAAAAATGAAAGCGTCGCGGCACAGGTGTTTTGACGTCACCGGCCAGAGATAAGAGACGCCTACCCTAGCGGTAGTCTCATGAATTTGGCACTTTTGATTGTCTTCCGGCGTTCAGTCTGGCCGATTTTTGGCGTCCAAGGGTGTTTTTCGTCCTTCAGCACCAGGCAGAATTAAAAAAGCTCGACCAACGTGCCATAAGTAGTGCGAGGCTCAATCAGGTGAGCTTGTACTACCCAAAAAGAGGGCGCTACAGTTTGCTCAAAGCTTCAGCGCAGGAGGCCTATTACGATCGAACACACGGAACTATGAAATCGTGGTCCCGACACGCGCACCGCTCCAAGTGAAAAACACACGGAACTAGGGTGCCTTCACGTGCGCTTTGCTTAGGGTGGAGTCATCCGGCCATTTTGTCCCACACTTTTATTTTCCTTTTTTGTTCAGAAGCGCGTGAAAGAGCGTGTCCCTGCACGCGTCTGTGGCGCTGACTGTGCTATGGCGACATTTTGTTTTCGTCGATTTCTTTGTATTTTCCCTGTGAGCGTGTGCTGTCGGCATCGGGTACTACAAAGGGTGGTATCACCGTAAACAGAAGGACATTGAGGCACCCTACACGGAACTATCCTCTGTTTCACCTTATGATGTACCGCAGGAAAGGCTACAAGCGCGAGCTCCTCGCTCTAGGGCACATCTCGGCGGCACGAGCTCTCGTGCACCAAGAGCAGCTGCCAACGCCATGAGCTCGCGCTTCTAGCCTTCGCTGCGGTACAACATAAGGTGAAAACCGAGTAGGCATAAAATCGTGCGTACCGACACGTGCACCGCTAAGAAAGTGAAGAAAAGCGGGCTGCGCGATTTTTTCCGGATAACTCTCGACTACAGACGCCGCCCGATCCGGAACTGTCACGCCATACACGCGCCCTCACGAGCTCCCGTTGCCGAGCCGCTCCGGTCCCAACACTACCCAAGTATTCTAGTACACTGTAATCATGGCGTCTCAACTGGCCTCCCTTGCGTGCAAGCACGTGCAGCATCCGCGTGAAGGTGGCTGTCGCAAGGTTTCGATTACACGTTCTTCCATACACGAGCTGGAACATGGCGGTGGCCGGACGCCCTGTTTGCGCTAGTTTATAGACCGGGTCGTTAAGTTGTGGCGTAGCTCAGTGGTAACGCTTCCGCTTCGCACGCATCGGGCCCAGGTTTAGTACCCCGGGGGCGACGGGCGATCTTTTTCCAGGATTTGGCAACTTCGACGACGGACGCCCTACATCGCCAACTTCAACATCAACAATACAAACATTATCAACTACTAAAGCAACTAGAACATATCTAACGGACGTCAGTTGAAGTGATGGGAAGAGTCCATAATGGCTACCACTGCATCATCATGTCATTCGTTATTACGAATGACTCACATTGTTAACTATGCAGGGTCTTTCACGAAAGGTGGACAAATTCGATATTGCGAAAACTACGCGTCGCAACAAAAAAAGGCTTGTGTCGTTTTGGTCCTGGGCAGGGGCCTATTTACGAAAATTATTAAAGTCCGGGATAATTAGATTGTTAATTATGTTCGCGTAATTAACTTTTTAATATTGGGGTTAAGGGCTTGGTTTCAATTAGAAAATTGATCAGTATCATCAAAAAATCCTAAATCAACAAATTGCAGAAAGATAGAAGGCACGTGAAGCATATTATGGCTTTCTGTAACCCGTCGAATTTGCGCGGTTTTTCAGAAAGCCGTAAAATGCTTCACGTGCGTTCTGTCGTTCTGCAATTTGTTGATTTAGGGTTTTTGATGATGCCGAGCAATTTTCCTATTCAAGACAAGCGCCTAAATCCAATATTAAAAAAGTTAATTACACAAAAGTAATTAATACTCTAAATATCACGGACTTCAATAATTTTCCTAAATAGGCTCCTGGCCCAGGACCAAAACGACACAAGCTTTTGTTTGTTGCGACGCGTAGCTTTCACAATATCGAATTTTTCCACCTTTCGTGAAACACCCTGTATCTGACAAACGGAGGCGTTCGTAACAACGAGACGTGGCTGTGCTGTGCTATTAAGGTTCAACCCCACCCTTGGTTAGTGTGGTTCTGAACCAACAGATGGCGGTGAGATCGCCTTCCAGGCCTGCACATCAATGCGAGAAATCGTGTGTGGTGGCGCTTCGATACAGTGGGTTATTTTTCTATATCCTGAATTTGACATCCCTGGTCCCTTGCTTGATTTTCTCTGCACGAGCTTTCTTTGGAACGCGCACGGCTGCGCCAGTTCTCGTGCAAGGGGGCCAGTTGCCTGCGCTCCGAGCTCACGTCTCCGGCAAATGTGGGCAGAACAAAACGCGAAAATCGTCCTGAGCCAAATGGCGAGACACATGCACAACAAAACCACTGATGAGTTGAAAAATGTAAAATTGCCTGTGCGCCGTCATCGGAGATTTCAGAGGCCAATTACACATATTTTAATGTGATCAGATTTATATTTTCACGAATAAAGGTGACTAGAGGACGAACAGTGAACTGAAAAATAAAGGTTTAATCGGTGAACTTGTGCCCAGGGGCGGATCCAGAACTCCGTTTTGTTTGGGGGGGGCGGAAAATTTTTAAGGATGCTATTCTCCCATTTCTTGTGCAAGGGGGGTCCACCCATGTCAAATTGCCCTCCGAGAAGGAGGGAGGGAGGGGGGTCGACTTTGTTTGGGGGGGGGTGGCCGTCCCCGTCGCCCCCCCCCCTTGGATCCGCCACTGCTTGTGCCAAACAAAAAAAGTAAAGAAACAGCGTCGAGGCAGCAGAAAAGGAGGCGGCGATTCGGCAGCGCAACAGAGAGCGAGAGCGAGACTGACTCGACAAGGTCGCGGGCAGCTGCTTATCTACTATCTACAGTGCGTCACTATCTCGGAAGTTCGGCAAAGAAGGTTCGAGCGTCGCGCGCTCGGGGCGAGGGCGAGGATGAACTGGCATTTTCGAGAAGAAAGCAGGGCGAAAGTTACGTCTGGTGCAAGAATGAACGCGAATCTTCTAGAAGTCCATGACCGAGTGTTGCTTTCTCTGCTCTGCAGGCGGCAAAATGACGGGCTGGCCCTTTTGTCGTGCATATGTTTGGCTCTTTGTGGATTTCCAGGAAAACGTGATGACGTGATAGACTTAGGTTTCCAAAATTCTAGCTTGAGGAATTCACTACCTAAAAATCAAAACAAAGGAACTACTTTTTGGGCGGTCAGGTGTCTCATTTAGGTAGCTGGGTGTCTATTTTGACCGAAACCACGAGGCTGGAAAACACAAAAAAATGACACTAAGGTTTAGATGTTGAGTTTGGTAAACCCAAAGTAGGACTCGTGCGGGAGTCATAATAAAAAAAATGCCGAGGTTAATAATTCACTCACAGCAATTAATGATAAGAATTAATTTTAGTACGATTTCAGTGATAGATGCAATGACTGGCCAGGCAAAGATTCTGGGGCTGTGGATAGCTTTTGCACATAGTTTAAGCAATGAACAAGGTGTCACAAAAAACAAATTACATTTTTTTTATTGCAAGAATAAACTAGGAATTGCCGGACGCTCATTTTCCTCCTAAAGATAGCGCTAGAGGTCACAACCAGATGTCAAAGTTTCAGCCCGATCCTATACCTTATTCAAAAGTTATGAGTGATTTTCTGAAAAGTTCAGTTGGAAAATGGCGGCCGATGGAGTTTTCGAATACATGGGGCTCTATGGCACCAGAAACCGAAAACGGGCAAAATGGGCTCCATTTTCCCATTGAAATTTTCAGAAAATCACTTATAACTTTTGAATAAGGTGTCCGTTCGGGATGAAACTTTGGCATCTGGTTGTGACCTAGCGCTACCTTTGGGCGGAGAATGAGTGTTAGGCGATGCGTAGTTTATTTTTGCGGCAAAAAAAAAACTAAATTTTTTGTGACATCCTGTACCAGTCTTAATTTGGTGATTTATGCGCGCAAGTAGTGGTGTGCAAAAAATGAAAAAGATGCAAATGGGTAGAGTTTGACGTTGTATAAAATATAGTGTAAGCACGCACATGGTACGCTGACTAAGAATGAAACAGCCCTACATTTTACACTAGCGGTGTGCGTATCGAAAGCTAAGAGTGCATCAAAAGCTAAAGCTTGTACACATATACTGCCCGGGCCGTTATGTTTGAATGCTCATAGTACTTTATTACCCTCAGATTTGGTGTAAGTTGTCTCTTGATTGAATGCAACAGAAAGAAGGAAACAATCTAACTCTGGGTTGATAGAAAAACTCCACCTGCTGACAGCTACCAATCATCTCGGCGCCGATTAGAGTATTCACTGCATGCCAACGGTCGCGTGCTTAGAACGAGTTTTTCCCACGTGGTTTCATACAATCGCAATTGTTCTTGAAAAACAACAATGTTTACTCAGGCAAGCGGTCACATGTGAAGCTTAGAATATTTTGTATTAATTGTGGCACACGTGGCAAGTTGCATAGGTATTTTACAATCCGCGAAATAGAATGCTCCTGGGCTACCTTGGTCTCTAATGCATGTAGCACACAAAAGAGCACGAAATGAATCGCAGTGGGAAGCGAAAACAATAATGATAAACAAGCATGTAATCACGCGAAAACTGAGGGCATTGCACATATACAGAAGGTAAGCTTTGTTTCACGATATAGACCTTTTCTTCACGGCGCGACCATCTTGCGTTCTGCTCGACGACGCTGACCAGCTGCTGACAAGCAAAGACGGTTCGCTCTGTCATCACTGCTTTTGGGTAGGCAACGTGTCCGGGTGACTCGCTAGAGCTTGGCTATGTGTGGCGACTGCTCTAACGCTTTCTGGAGCTTGCCTGTTGAATCCAGCTGTTTGGCAGCAGGCTCATCATGCCTTGCCTACGCGAGGGCATTAGGATCGAAGACAGCAGTGTATTTAGATTGAGTGTTCCATAGCGAATGTATATGGACTTTGTCGTTACTGCTGGTACGCTCTGGCGTCTTCCGATAGCATCCTGAGTGGTGGCATGTAGACTTGCTCATACCTTGTTCATACCATGGAGCTGCAATGATAATCGAACCGACCTGGGCCGGAATTACAAATCGGTCCTATTGCCGCGGAGACGTGGCGAGCTTAAACGCGACGTTGAATCTGCAACGAATCTCTCGCGATTCAAGCTCGCAATCGACTGACTTGTAAATGAAGATTCTTGAGGAAATGTGAAGCTCGATAACATTGCAGCCACACTAGCGCTGCAGCTGTTGTGCTCATGGCACAGTTTCTGCTATTATTCCATGCCATAGAATATTTATCCATCCGACGACCACGCAGTGGTAGCCAGACTAACGTGATTTTCGGAATTGCAGTACGGTACAAAAGAGCACCTGAAACGAATCGGCAGCGCGAAGCAAGCACTATTGCCATAACCAGGCGTGCGTACCCTGTCAGCGGAAACTGAGAATGCACTGCGAGATACGCAGTACGGCTGGCTTTGAGTTATGCAAAAACGATCTATACATTACCAGTAAAGTATTTGGTTTTATCGTGCGAGCGAAGCGGAGCATACAAGTGCGAGCATACTGCCCTGAACTACACTTCCAGTGAATAAGCGCACCATTCAAAGCATCGGGCTCGCTTTTATAGCTTTTGGTGCGCTCAAATCTTTGAAACACAATTATAATCAATTCAATTATTTCAGTTATTTTTATTAAGTGAGACTATGTGTTTTTTTTGTCTTTTGCGTTCACGTGCCATTTTCTTGTTATATAATATTTTTCCAGAAGTCCGACAACTATAGTCTGTTTCATCATAGGTAATAAAAATGTAGACAAAAAAAAACGCAAACACGCGAACTTAAAAATGAAATGTAACGGCGAATTCAAAATTCGTCGTTAGTTTTTTAGAGAGCAGCAGTTTCGTAGGGCGACATTATTACCGGTTGAAGATTATAAAAAGTGCAGTACAACTGTTAGCTCTGGGTCTTTAACGTGCATCACGCAGTATATGTGGTACACGATCGCACGACGGTAGGATGAAGATGGACAACTGAACCCAGGGTCCCTGCTAAAACCCCTTGATAAAGGCGTTTTTTACAAGTACAGTTAACCTTTGTTGTGGAAACGCGCAATACACGTGCCACGAGCGGGTGCTCCGCCGCCATTCGCTTTCAAGGGCCAGTCATTTTAGTGCTGCACCGCCATTTGCCTCCAAGGGCCGCTCGAGAGACGGGCCTCGTGCACTGGCACATTTGACGTTACTTGAAAGACCAACGTAAACAAATTGAGGGCTTTAGTCCCTACAGGTTCTGCAGCGTGCGCTCCGTGCTTTGCATGGAGCTCGCGCTCGAGCATTTCTCCACGTGCTTTGATCTGCGGTGCCACAACACACTCGGCCCACGATCCCCCACGGCACTTGGTTTAGCCTGCGAGGTAAACCAAATAAGCTACGCTTAGAGTGTCGGCACTTTTTCCCACGATATTGTTGTAGACGCCGCCATCTTGGTGGTTAGTAACAAATCAAAGGCGACTGCCGATCGTCATAATTCAAAAGTGCGACTTTCTCAGCATTAGTTTCGGTGTCAGAAAGCTCACGTAATATTGCTTTGCTTTGTCGCGACCTGTTTAAACATTTGTGGAGGACGGAAAAGCGTTTCCTGTGATTTCAGATAAAGCTTCAGATAACTGACAACCATCATTTTAAGCACCAAGATGTGTATGAAGCGTAGCTTATTTAGTTGCTCTAGTTTAGCCCGACCGCATAGGCACAGAAAGAGAACGAACAGCTTAACCTCGCGCTCTTGGCGCTGCTTCAGAGGCTTCATCAGCCCGTAGCGTTGGCTGCGCTCCGAACTAAGGTAAAGCAAAGCAAATATTTAGATCTTAGGGTTTCACAAGCCAAACCAACAAAAATCACTTAACAAGCCCCAATAAAAAAAATATTGCGGGCTTAGTTTGACTAATTGGAGATCTTTTGACGTGCAACCGAAATCTCAAATTGGCCTCCGTCGGATTGCGGGCACCTCGGCCAATATTTAAACCCGACAAATATGGATTCATAGGCCAGCGCGTTGGCTCAGAGACACTAAGACGAATTAATGTTTTATGTTTTGTTTTAATATCATTGCCACTTAAGAGCCACCAAGGTGGTTTTTGAAACAAAATATAGTCAAGCCATTCTGACAAGCATAGTTTGATTGCGAAAATGATTTTTGCAAGTGATAAAAACATTAAAATGTTTTCGCATACGTGGCGGAATCTGAAATGGCAGAATGCATTTCATGGCGCCCATTTCATTTGGATCGCGTCGGGCATGTGTACCGACGCACAGTAGAACGCGCGCAAAAGCAGCTGTGGTGCACCCGCAGCCTCGCGCTTGTTGTTCTGACATCTCTGGCTCGCCCACTGCGGGCATCCAGGCATCTGACACCCTGACATCTGGCGTTTTTTCTGTCTTTCACGTGGCGTTCCAAGCGGCACACGACGGAAAATGCACATCAAGCTGTTCTTGAACACGTGTCGCCATCTGTATTTTATATTAAGAAACTGCCATTCGCCGTAACTGAATGGGAAAAGTTTGAGGTCTTATAACATTCTTAACGTGTAATATATCAATATGGAAGTTCTGGAAAATGTAATATTGAAGGATGCTTTATAATTTAATGTCTCGTTATTTTGATTAGTTGACGTGATTCCGTTTTTATAACGCCATAAAATAATACCATTTTAAACTTTATTTTTTATTTTAAAATATACATTATCTGTACAATTCGTTGCTTACTTTTTTAATTTATTACATCCAACCGAACGTTCACGTAAAATATCGTGGACGATGGGACGTTATAACTCGAGAAATATTTTTTTCAATATTAGAGACTGTGGTCTATTAAAAGCTAAATATTTAATTAACACCTAAAAATAATCGTAATATCGAGACATTAAAGTATCGTTGAAAAGCAGCTCTTTAATTTGACATTAACTTTATAATTGTAAGATACATAGAAAGAAAGTTATAAGCCGTCAAAAAAGCACCAAAACGTCATGCACGGTGGGGTTTCACCTTAAACATGAAAATAATGTGTGCTGTCACAATACATCCTTTCAATTTTTTGATGGCTCAGCATAAAGGAAGAGACACAATTTCTTCGTCACCTCATTTATTTAGTCCTTCTCCTATCTTGTGGGCTATGACACAAGAGGCGACGCACATATACAAAGACAAACGGCACTTCCACTGTCTATCCCTCGTCTCCTGTTGCCTGTGCTTCTAAAACGTTACCCTATCACAACCATGCCTAATTGAGAAATCCAACATTCTATGGTACGTACTGCGGCTTTCAAGAACTCAGTGAACATCTATGAAACATTAATAAACACTAGAAAGGATCATGTTACAAAACAAATATTGCAGATTGGTTACGTACTGTGGCAAGCGACAAGAGGGACGTGTAGTTACGCGCCGCGGTGACCGACAGGAGCGTGCGACGGGCACGGGGCGCGAGCTCGAACGATCGCGTGCGGGGCTCACGAGGGCCTCGGCGGCAGGCACTCGAAGCCTGGCCTGAACGAAGTAAAGGTGTGTTTTCGTTGTGTCCTGACTTGCGTGTCTTTCTTGCGGGCGAGCAGTGGGACAGATCCCCACAGTATTATTTGGCGCTCGACGCGGGGCCTACTGCTCTCCCGTGGGATGGACCGCAGGCCTTTTAGCCCGTTTTAGGCGTTTTTAGCCGGGTTTTTCCCCTTTTGACTTTGCCCTGCCCGTTAGGCCTACGTGGCCGTTCGACTAGGCTTCGGCCACCGGACGCCATCTTCGCCATCGCGGCTTGGCCGTCGTCTCAATTGTGCATAGTGTATATTAAGTGTTCGTCTTCTGTTCCTTTGTGCTCTTTCTTGTTCGGTTTTTGTGTTTTTTCCTTTTCGCGGCCGCTTTCGCGATGAGCCGCCGCAGAGCCGCCGCTGACCAAGCCGAGAGCGGAGACGAGCCGGACGCGGAAGGCCTTATGGCTCGGGTGGCCAACCTATGTGACACGGTCACACAACGTCTGCTGCTGGCTGACCCGGGACTTCAAGGTCGTGGCCCGCGTCCCCAGGTGCTGGTCCCAACCTACACCGGCTACGACGACAGGAAGTCCGTGGCCGACTTCCTCGCAGAGCTGGCGGCCTACAAGCTTGCTGCGGGCGCCTCCGACGAATACGTCCTCGCGCGCGTTTTGCCCGTTGCGTTGCAGGCGAGTGCAGCCCGCTGGTGGCGCATCGTGGCCCCGTTCCTGTCCTGGGAAGACTTTCGGCGGAAGTTCCAGGACGAATTTCTTCCGCCTGGGTACCAGTCTCGAGTCCAGCGAGAACTGGAGCGCCGAACCCAGCACCCGGACGAGACCCTGGTCGAATACGTCCGGGTGATGCAGGAGCTCTTCGATAGGGCCTGCCCAACGACACCGGAGTCGGACAGGGTTGCTCGGGTCGTACAGCAGAGCCACCCCAGATTCCGACCCTACCTACATGGCCGCACCTACGAGAACCTTGAGCACCTGGCCCGGGACGCTCGCGGCATCCAAGAGACGCTTCTGGCAGAGCTCCAGTACCGGCCGCCACCGCCGCCCGAGGAAGCTCTCGAACCGTCCTGTGCCTGGTCAGCTCCCGGGCCCAGAAGAGGTCCGACTCAGCGCCAACCCCAGGAGTATGGCGCGGTCCTTCCCCCCCGCGCGCTGGACCCCTACGCCTTCGGACAGCGGGAGCGCGGGAGAGCACCACCCGGTGGCTTGGACCCCCGGCCTAGTGCCTGGCCGGCTGGATCCCGACCACGGCAGGGTGAAAGCCGTTTAACGTCACACCCCCGTGATTCGCTCCGGGGCGCGGATCGCTGGCCCAACGAGGGAAGCAACAGGCCGCAACGACAAGCTCCAAGCAGCCAGACACACGACACTGACCGCCGCATTTCGGTGCGCTGCTTTGGCTGCGGCCGACAAGGTCACTTCCGCCGAGACTGCCCGGATTTGCTGGGCAACCGCCCTGCGGTCTCGGAAAACCAGCACGGCCGACGGCGTTGACCCCTGAGCGCCCGCCGGCCGCGGTGACCATGGACAACCCGGCAGCACTACCATCGGTATGTCGAATCCAGCCTGACCCTGAGCTAATTGAGCCTCGTATGACAGTTACAGTGCTCGGAATAGCTGTGGCAGCGCTGATTGATACCGGTGCGAGTTTGTCACTTATTGGGGACTACCTGATTGAACGCTGCAAAGAGCAGAAAGCTAACCTGCGTGAGACTAACGTGCGCTTACAGCTAGCGTCGGGACCAGAAATGCTCGCGAGTCAAGCCGTGAGGTTACAGATCGGGTTCAACGAGAAAAAACGCCGCCAGCGTTTCGTTTGCTTACCTGGTCTCACGGTACCGGTCATTTTGGGACGAGATTTCATTTTCGGGGAGAACCTGGTTCTTGACTTTCCGAACAAAGGCTACCGGTTTGGTAGTGACGCGAAACTGATCCCGTTTACGAGGCGAGAGGATTGTATCGTCAGTGTCAATAACGTTGACGTTATAACGCCTGCTTTGCGACTCCCATGTGCGGTAAGCGATTCTTTGCAGAAGTGTCCTGCTACGGACCAGCAAAAGCGGCGTCTCCAGAGACTCCTGGAGGAGTTTTCGCCGATGTTCACGGAGAACCCCGGCAGAACCGGTGTCCTAAAGCATTCAATTGACACCGGAAATACACGTCCTCTACGCTGCAACCCTCGACCGATCAGCGTACACAAGCGAGCCCTGCTGGACAAGGCGCTCCAAGAGATGATCGACACGGGTGCAGTACGTGAGTCGCAGAGCCCTTGGGCCTTCCCGATCGTCCTTGCCCCCAAGAAGGATGGAACGGCTCGGCTTTGCGTCGACTATCGACGCCTGAATGCGGTAACCGTTCGTGACGCGTACCCGTACCCTTCGATTGAGTCGATCATGTACAACTTGGGAAACGCGAGCTTTTTCACGACTCTTGACTGCAGTCGCGGTTTCCTCCAGATAGAGGTCGAACCCGCTGACATCGAGAAAACAGCGTTCACATGCTACAGAGGATTGTACGAGTTTGTGCGCATGCCTTTTGGCTTGAGCAATTCTCCTGCCACATTCCAGCGTCTTATGGACATCGTGCTCGGAGATGCACGGCACAACTACGCCATGGCATACATGGATGACGTAGTAGTCTTCTCACGCTCGTTTGAAGAACATCTTGTACATCTTCGGACTATTCTCGAGCGCATGCGGAATGCTGGTTTGACAGTCCATCCAGGCAAAATGCAACTGGCAACATCTAAGATTAACCTGCTCGGTTTTGTAATCGACGATGGAGCGCTTCGCCCTAACGAGGACAAGCTGAAGGCCATAACAGAGTTTCCTCCCCCCATGATGCAAAGAGTTTGCAGCGATTTCTTGGCATGGTTGGATTTTACCGCCAGTTTATACCCCACTGTGCAGAGATAACGCGGCCTCTGAACGAACTGCTGCGCAAAGGCGTCAAGTGGCGTTGGACGGAGGCACAGCAAAATGCTTTCCTCCAACTGTCCAGAGCTATTGCTGAAACAGCATCTTTGAAGCTCCCAGACCTCAACCGCCCGTTTGTACTGCAAACCGATGCGAGCGGCTACGGTTTGGGTGCTGTGCTGCTTCAAGACTTTGATGGTGTCTTACGACCCGTAGCGTTTGCTAGCCATACGTTGACAGCAGCTCAACGGAATTACAACGTTTGCGAGCTTGAGTGCCTAGCCATCATATTCGCCCTGCAGAAATTCAACATGTATCTTGATGGCGCGCGCTTTGTGATCCAGTCGGATAATGCCGCCTTGTCTTGGCTTCAGCGGCTGGAAAATCCGGCAGGACGATTAGCACGCTGGGCACTTACGCTTCAAAAATATGACTACACCATTGTGCACAAGCCAGGTTCACAAAACAAAGTCGCAGACGCTTTGTCGCGCGCTCCACTCGGCGAAGAGCACGTGCACGAGGATGCCAATGTAGTGGCTGCGATAGATGCTGGCTCGCGCTGGGGTACTTTGATTAGCCGAAATGAGCTTCGTGCAGCACAGCAGAACGATGGGCTTTGTCGCAGGGTCTCTGAGTGGTTGTCTTCACGTGACCGGCGTGGCAACAGAGACGCTGACATGGGTTTCGACTCGTACTTGCTAGCCGAAGATGGTCTCCTGCTACGGTATATACCTCAGATCGACGACGAGGAGGGTGACCCCTCAGATACCCCATTCCGAGCCGTGATACCTCGCCGACTTCGTACGTCTTTTATTAAATATTACCACGACTCCGCTCTGGCCGGTCACAGTAGTGGCTGTAAGACTTTTGAGAAGTTAAGCCGCACTGCTACTTGGCCAGGCATTCGTCAGGACGTGTTGAGGTATGCTCGGTCATGCCCGGTTTGTCAGAAAGCCAAGCCGCGTGGAGGTCAACCCCTGGTCTGATGCAGCCCGTTGTGAGTCGATCCCCCTGGGAATGCGTTGCCGTCGATGTCATGGGCCCTTTCCCACGCAGCCCTCGTGGCAACCAGTACTTGTTGGTCGTCACGGACCACTTTAGCAAGTGGGTTGAGTTATTTCCGTTGCGTTCGCTGACGTCTCAAAATATCTGGTCTTGCATGATGGAGACATTTACGAGATTCGGGTTCCCTACCAGATTAATCAGCGACAATGCTACGTATTTTACTAGCAAAGTGTTCACAGACACCTGTGCTGCCCTGGGAATACAACACAAACGGACATCCCCCTACCACCCACAGGCAAATATTACCGAACGGGTAAACCGAAATTTGAAGTCGATGTTGATCGCTCACACCGAGCGCCACCGTGATTGGGATGCGAAGCTTCCAGAACTCGCGTTCGCAACCCGGACCACGGTTAACCGATCTACCGGTTTCACACCCGCGCGCCTTAATTTTGGCAAAGAGCTGACTTTCCCGCTCGAAAATAATTATTCTGTCGACGATCCGGGTGCTTCTCGCTCCTATGGCCAGTTTGCAGGGAATCTACGACGGAGACTCAGGGACATCGTTCGTGATGCCCGAGAGAGCTTGGACGTCGCCCGACTGCAACAGGCTGAGCAGTACAACCGAGGTCACCGGGACGTGCAATTTCACGTTGGAGACTTGGTGCTGCGCCGGACACACCCACTTAGTAACGCCGCCAGAGGTTTCACGGCATCCCTGGCTGATAGGTGGGACGGTCCATATAGAGTACGTGAGAAAGCTTCACGCCTCACGTACACGCTCGTCGACTGTGAGTCTGGTCGACTCACCGGACCTGTTCATGTCACCGACCTCAAACAGTATTATGATTCGGCTGATGAACTTCTCTCGCAGGTGGGAAGTGTTGCTGATCTGGCTGGTACTTAGTTTACCGCCTACACCCTCGAAGACTTCAACGTCGGTGACGAAGACGAAGATTATAGAAAGAAGATTACAATGGGTTTAGCCGAGAACCAGTATTTTACCGCCTATTTTGATTGATTGCGCGCGATTTTGAGCGGTATACATTTGACTGTTCTCGCGAGCTTAGCTCACCTGTTGCTGCGTTTACGTAGAAGACGTTTTCTTTTTTTGTAATGGACATTACTGACATCCTGTTTTTTATTACTGATTTCCAAGCATGCCGCGAGTCAATCAGGCTGCCAGACGGTCCCCATCACCACCACGGCACTGGCGACCCAGACGCTCCTACCAGCCCAGGGGAAGAGACAACCCGAACAACCACCACCGCCGGGGATCCAGACGATCGCACCAGCGCTCTACCGCCACCTGGGGCAACCTCGACAACCACGGACACCCAGTGGCCTGGTCGTCCAGCCTCGCTTGGCACGACCAGCCGCGCCCCTTGACAGTTGACATGGACGCCCAAGTGCCCGAACCTTTCAGAGGCTTCACGATGAACACCCACCGCCCGGCAAACCCACCACAAAGTTACACGGAAGACGAGCGCCGACTCCTGTGCCCTCTCTGCGAGGTGCCAGAAATCCACCGCCGTACCCACAGAGCTGGGGCACTTCATCGCTCACGGGAGTCAGCAGCCGCCGCAAGGGCAGCCATCTTACACCTCGAAAGGATGAGGGAGGACGATCTTGCACGCGCCATCGCAGTTATCAGGAGGCTCCGTCCTGCTCTCCTCCGCCCCCCATCCCACGCAGACCCGTCACCCCCAGATGCTGCGGAGGTCGCCATAAACATTGATGACGACGAGCAACTTTGAGAACGGTTCCTAACGCCGGAGGCGGGGGGAGTGTGGAAAGCGACATGCGGGGTGTGTGAAGTGTGTGGCAAGCGACATGCGGGGTGTGTAGTAGCGCTGCGGTGACCGACAGGAGCGTGCGACGGGCACGGGGCGCGAGCTCGAACGATCGCGTGCGGGGCTCACGAGGGCCTCGGCGGCAGGCACTCGAAGCCTGGCCTGAACGAAGTAAAGGTGTGTTTTCGCTGTGTCCTGACTTGCGTGTCTTTCTTGCGGGCGAGCAGTGGGACAGATCCCGCAGTGTCATAATTTTATGTCTATTCCTTCTATGAGGGCGGCATTGTTATTATGGCCCCTGTCGCTGACTGCTATACATTCGGCTTCGCACTAAGAAACCAGTCATCACACCTAAGCAAATATTCGAAAGGTTATAATAAAACAGTAGACAAACAACATCAAAATTGGGTTGTCGTTTTCTACTTGGCGCATGACATTTTTGTTGTAATCTGTCCTCGTCCTCCCTTTCTTGCAACATCATAGTAAATACTCGACAGACCGTTCCATCTTGTACGGTAATATAGAGAATATCGGAAGACGTCGTATTAAAAACTGGGTTCCAGCGAAGTAAAAACAAAATGCTAATTTGTCCAATAGTCGCGTAAAAAAAACGGTTGGTGTGCTAAATACGTACAGTAATAGCGTTAGAGTGTATTAATAATACAAAATAAGACATCTGCCCATCAGAAAACACTCAAGTAATTTTGCACATAGCAACTTCTTATGTCTGTGAAACATACACATTACAGGGATGCAAAGGGTTATTTCCCTCTACAAAAAGCTAAACTGTCCATATCATAAAAGTGTTTGTCTTAAAATAGTTCGAAATAATATTAAAGGAACATTATTCAAAATACTAATATACACAAGCATATGCACTCTACTTAATCATCCAATAATGAAGGCTTAAATTTCCTGCAGAACTATATACTCAAGTACTAGTATTTTAAACCCACGTATCAGTGAACCTGTTCTAAATATAATAAAATTTTTGTTTCATTTTAAATTAGGCTAATTTTAAACCGGATGTCTAAATGTGCATGCAATTACGTCCGTTCCCATGAATGTTGCACTAGAAAAAACACATTCGTTAGTCTAAAATTTTTTTCTCAAAAGTATGTGATCTGTCTTCATACATTTAAATGTAAGTAGTATTTATCTTTCAAGCTTGAGCTTTCGGAAGTGTTCTTACGACGCCTTGATTCAGTTCAGACGCGTTATCCGCCATAGTCGATTATAATGTTCGCTGAGCATTTAGTGTGGGCACTTCATTGAGGAGGAACATTTTCTGCCTGCCGTTGGCGTGTATCATGTGGTTTACTCTCAGCGATGTTTCGTGTACTATTATTTTTTCGCCGGTGTACTCACAGCCGATAGGCCCAGGTCTGTGTTGTACGGTCAAACTGAACGATGATGCGCGAGAAGGGCTCCCGAAGACACGTGCCCTCGAGAAACATCGTAGTGGCAATGAGACTCACACACGCGTGTTCGGGGTGCCGGCAGAGGGAACGTGCAGCTCGGTGTCGTTCCAAACGTAGAGTAGATTGATGTCAACCATTACCTTATGCGTGAAGCAAGTAGAGATCGTGTTCTAGCCTCACGCACAGTCAGCTATTGCCAGTTTGAAGGAGTAGAATCAAGATAGCCTACGCTAGGTGTCGATGCACACAAACCGCGTACGGAAATGCAAACTATTTCACTACTTTACCGATTATAATTTTATCTATTTGGGTGCGTACAGCCCGTAAACAATAGTAGGCGCTGAAAAGAGAATTTCACCCGGGATGTTACGATCGGGCTCTATAGAACGCGTAAATTTTGAACATCTACACATCGCGGGATGCCGGCGCCACCCTCTTGCTTTATTGCACATTCGTGAGTTATAACGTTGAAACCTAATCAAGAGAGTAATGTACGGCCATGTGTCAGCAGCCGGTCGCTTAGATATACCCGCGTAAAAACAAGTGCTTCGCGTGCGCCGATGTCAGCCACTTTGCCGCTGTGCACGACGATCCGCCAACATTTTTGCATTTGTTCGATACGAAATTAAATATGTCTTTAACCTACTTACACCCGTATTTTTGTCATTTTCTTGGCTTTTGAACCCACTACCGCGCAGCTAACAACGCAAACCATATATCGCGAATCGCGGCTTCGACCACATTAAACTAACAATCGTGGCAGGACAGAAATTTCTCTTCCCATGAGGCAGAGATCTAAGCTGAGTGAATACGCCCTGGAAAAATCAGAAAACTACGATCACTAACGAATATATTAGAACTATACTTAACTCGGAGTAAAGCGCTTAAATGCGCGATGAATGTTCTAAAAAAGCACGCGAAGCTTAAACAGAAAAGGCTTTTTAAAACCCGTTATTCTTGATGTAAAAAAAAAAAGAAATAATATTTTATTGAATTTTCTACGGAAAAAAAAGGAATATACTCTAGATTTCGCGCGATTTCTCGAATTTGGTCCAAAAGGAGATTTTTTTTTATTTCACCAAATGCTGTACCGAATATTCTGAACTAAACGAAGATTCTCAACTGAATGAAACCACCCTCTTATATTCCATGAGGTACGTAATTAGGAACGTTGATTGCCAGTGCACGATGATTCCGGTGGAAGGCACCTCGATGGTCCATCGGATGACGTCCGGGATCAATTGCTGGAATGTCCCAGATTACGTATGTGGTGATCTTTAATGAACGTACTTGATAGAATTTGTGATTTTGCTCGTTTGTTATTGCTTCAAACACAGCCTATATCACATACATGTTCGAACGTGGAACCACTTTGTAGAACTCAAACCACAAGAAAAACAACTTAAGCAGTTTAAGTGCCACGGCGACTTTGCGCTACAAACCGGCAAATTAGGACCAACGTCCATTCAGAGCAAGGGCCGGGTACAAAGTTCTCACGATAATTCCAAACGTGTAATCCGAAACCGATGGTCGTACACAAAATCATAAGTGAAGCTGCCAGAACCACTCAACGTCGCGCACGCAAAACCAGCATGGACCTTCTTCAAAATTGGAAGCCTAGCACTCAAATCAAACACGTCGTGGGGGTACCGGACAAGGCGTCGCTTTCCAGTGTGTGCCCAGTCACTGCGGCAGCGCTCGAAACGAGAAGGCCGACCAGAAGGCCGAAGCTCGTACACGACGACCCCGCATTCAGGCTTTCCAGCGTGGATTCCTTCGAAGACACGAAGTTCCTCGTGGCCCCTGCAGTGAAAGCAAAGACTCCCCGACGCAGGTACGTAAGCGGATGGTAAACCGCCTCGTGGAGAGAAACCACACTCGATAGGCCTTCCGGGATCGTGGACCATCGGATAGCGTCTTGCATCCGCCGCCTATGACCGAGCAGTGCAGTGACACCAGTGAATCTGCACTGCCTCAAGCTGACCGCGGATTCAGATTGCGGGACCTTGGTAGAATAGGCGGACACCAGCCTAAACCTGCTCGAGTACGGATCACGTCGACGATCGCGCGGAGCTAATGGCGGTGTTCGGCAAACTAGGCCTCCCCTGCACAACAAAAAACAGATCTTCCGTCCTGATAGGAAGGCGCAAACAAAAAGAGGAGGCCCTCGAGGCTCTACCAACTTCCTCGAGAACAATGGTCTGCTACTATCTATGTAAAATACTTTGAATTGCAAGGTTTTGAACAGGGACACCAACCCTTCCGCGCTCCACCGCACATCGAATGAGGCGCAAGATGGCCCGGCCGGCGACTGCCCCCGCCGGCCGGGCCATCTTATATATTAAATAATTTATCTTTCGTTTTTTTTTCTCTTTTGGCAAGCTTATTTAGCATGCATTCGTCCTTACACTTAAAAAGCTGCAGAAGGAGAAGGCGAAACTTGTTCAGTTAAGTTTACGCAGCCAGAGTATACTTTTGGACGTTGGCCACATTAAGCCCAAGCTTATCTACACTTCCGTAGAACTAATTTTTCGTTCAATGAAATCCCACCTCGCTTATATGTCGTGTTCGTGCCGTGTTTAGTGCTTCTCTAATCACTCAAAATCACCTGGACATTTTTTTTTTTTTAATTATATTTCTGACCGGCGGTTGACTGACTGCTCATCACTTGACGAATTTGTCTCAACTTCTCCATGCCGAGTAGAATTTCACTAGAATGGGTGACATAGGCCAAAGCTGACCACCTCCATAGTATATTCTTTCATAAAGTTGACAGCCCACCTGGCACTGTATTAGGACCGAAGATAAATCCTCCTTCCAATTTCAAAATAAAGTCGAAAATATATTTTATACATCCTTGTTTTTCAATCAATGTTCATTTTACATAACGTTTAAAATTGCAAAAGCACCGCGCATATTAATGCAAAAAATATACATACTTCAGTCCTCTCTTCGTATCTGCAAGTAATCGAGGTCCCGCCCCTTCAGACGCTTCTCGAGCGAAACGGCACAAGAGTTTGGCGCGATAACGACATCAGTGTTGAAGACTTTTAGGAGTAGACAAATTGTGCACCGTAAACATATCGGTGAACTCTTATGCAAGTTTGCAAAATCAAGAAAATATTTAAGCAGGAGGCCTTCGTCTCAAGCCATGTTGTGGTTTGGTCCATCTCGAAACTAAAAGATGCAGCGCAGGAACTAACAATAAGAGCAACGACGCTTTTTTTAATAGCCCTTTCTCTAATTGTCACTTAAATGTTCCTCCATGAATATTAATATTATAATGCTGCATTTTCATAACTTCATTCAATGCTTAAGTCCATAGCTTTCAGGAATAAATATACGGGTGATTTCATCTCAAGTCAGCCGCAAATGTCAAGTCGAATTTTATATATTAAAAAAAATACACATTATTGGGATATTCCTATAATAAAGAAGATGCAAACGGCAAGTTCGTCGGATTTTAGTTCTCAAGTTATGGACCGTTGAAGCGGCCAAGGTGGAAACTGTCGTTTTTTCCAGCTTATCAGGTTGTCATATTTCACTCCTACCCTTTTCCTTACTTTTTACGCTACATCAATATAAATTTTTAGGAACACTCTCGACATATGCTTTTTTATGCTTATTAAGCGTCTTAGTCAAAACATTCCTAATATGTTTTTTATATATCAAACCGCCTAATGCAACGATTTTTGACGAAGTTCAGCAAGCTGTGCTGTCTGAACCAATCAACATATTTTTTATAATCTTTACATCACCCTAAAGCTCCAATGAAGCTCTTTCTTCTGAGTATAATTTTATTATTGTGCATTTAATGTATTATTGCGCTACATGTACCTGAAAAACGGATATTTAAAAAAAAAACTAGCAAGTTTGGAGTCGATTTTAAAAAAAAAACAGCTTTTATTTCTTTTATTCGGAGTTAGGTAATATAGTAGAGTGTCAGGAACTACCAACATTATTTTAATATATTGTTTGTATGGTCGCTGTTAAGACTCAAACCTCGTGCTATGAGCGTTTTGTACGGGAATTCGCACAGGTGCTCTGCTGAGCAGAGTTTTCGCCTATGTAAGGTTTTCTACTTACTATTAGCAGTTACCGCAAAATCCAACCATTAACATTAATAAAATTCAGAGTATCAGACTTAAAAAAAGGTAATTAGAAGTCCGTATTCACAAGTGCGGGCACCCAGCGCTTGCTTCCTCTCAATACTGGGGAATGCAGATCGTTAGATAATTCCTCTGGGGCCTTTTGATTTCAGCTTTCAGTTTGAACTACCGAACTTGATATGTAATTGTCATATTTTCTAATGTCAAACAGATATGCAGTGCATATAGATATGTATGATTTTGATTTTGATTTCAGCTTTCAGTTTGAAATACCGAACTTGATATGTAATTGTCATATTTTCTAATGTCAAACAGATATGCAGTGCATATAGATATGTATGATTTTCTATCTGACGCTTAGGACGTACGGTTTATTTTCTGCACGTACGGACTCTTTCGTAAAATAACGACCATTTTGCAGCGTGTAAGGCTTCAAATGTGTTAGTCATGTGTTTATGTTTCATTTCTCTTAGCAGTGATTCATCTTGGGTTACTTAGACGTTTTCCTATTTTCTTAAGTTTGTACGAAAGTTTATAGATAATATACATATCTTCTCCCTCAATACATGGGGCAAACTTACATACATTGCAAATAACGCGAGTGCCATAGTAAATACATATTGTTAGGATAAATATTGTTGCTTCACGGGCTTTTACTCTCAGATATTGAAGCAAGTACTAACATTAAATAGAAAACCTTACATAGGTCAAAATTCTGCTCAGCTGAGCGTTCTTGCGAAGTCCCGTTCAAAATGGTCATAGCACGAGATTCAAGTCCCAATGGTGGCCATAAAAGCAATATATTACATTTTATGTTGGTAGTTCCTGACAGACTACTATATTACCTAACTGTAAATAAAAAATGAAAGAAATGAAAGGATTTAAAAAATCGACTTTAAACTTGCAAGTTTTTCTAAATATTAATTTTCAGGCAAATGTTCCGCGTCATAAATTTAGCAAAAAACATTCAAATTATATCTAAAAGAAAGAGCTTGATTGTCGATTTACGGTGATTTAAAGATCATAAAAATATATTGAATAGGTCACACAGCAGAGCTTTTTGAACTTCTCCAAATACAGTTAGAGAAAATCGGTTTGACAATTTGAAAAAAAAAAAACAATAATCATATTATGATCTAGACGTTTTATTACCATAACTCGCCGTTTGCATCTTATTTTATTAAAGGAATTTACTGGTAGTTACTAAAACTTTCAGAGGCGTTAATTATGAGTTAGTGTATTTTTGTGAGTCACTTGTAATACTGGGCGACAAGTGGACAAAACCAAAATGTAAGCTTTTATAGCCACCATACAAATAAAATGTTACATTTTCTGTTTACTTTACTTTATAAAGCACAGCAATAGGTAGCTAGTGAAAAATAATTAGCCAAAAGAAAAGGTAGGCTTTTTCAAAAATCGACCTCCATTTCGCAAAATATTTGAAATAGTCCTTACTTTACGAAAAAGAATACTGTCCTTTCTCTTTTACACACAACACCAAATTTGCTATCATTAGAAGGAGTATACTCTAAGAATTCTGAAA